>JANPWX010000183.1:1737897-1774648 GCA_024734555.1 Trochalopteron elliotii | reverse complement strand
TAACACGGTCTTAAGAGAATACTGTAATCAGTTTTTGAGATAAGGAAGAAAGTCCAGAAATTTTTCTATGTCCCACAGTCAGACAGATAAATTGATATAACTACTGCAGCAACAACAGTAAAAATAATAGCTACTATTATTATTATAATATACACAGTTGTAAATCCTTAAGATCCAAAGAAAAGCAGGAAAATGAATTAGTGGCAGCAGGAAAAGTCAAAGTCATGATGTTTCTCATATGATAACATCAGTTCTGTGCAGCTGCTTGAAAAATTTGCATGTAATATCAAGAAAAGAACATCTGCTACTCAGCATGCAGCAGACCACCAAAGCTTCTGTAGAGAAGAGGTGGGAGGAATGGATTGACAGGAACTAGATCATGATGAGGAAAACACAAAGTGGCATCCCACTGAATGGCATGACCTCTATTATCACTTTCTAAGTCATTTACTCCCACTTCTCAACTGGGGACTAGTGCTCATGATTTTGGAGGTAGCTGCCATAGGCAGGTTAAGCTGATAGTAAATTTGCTAACATGGGATAATGTTCATGGAATTAATGTTTTCCAGAGCACGTAAAATACAGTGTTCAAAATACAAAGTAACAAAATCATTTATTTGCGCTCATGAGCACATTGCCTAACACTGTCTTCCAAGAGGTACAGAGCTAAGGTGGGGAATCAAGGAAGTAAAGTACTGTAAAAGACAGATACAAGTGTAGAAAACGATACCAGAATAAATGTATAACGATCCATTTGTGACTAATCACATGTAATGAGAGACATGGGAGTCAGATGTATAAAAGCTCTTGCTTCAGGCAGGTTTTTTAGTGTCGTAAGGGCCTTGTTTTTTATTTCTGTTTAGCTCAGTAAAGTCTTTCACTTTTAATGGTTCACTACACTGAAAAGCAAGAAATTACAGGATGGAGTTCTCAAATGGAGTTGCTACCTGCACAATGCAAAGAAACCCACGTGTGTTTTCCTTTCTGAGCATCTTGGTAATTCAGAATTCAGTATTAAGAGCATGTAAAATATTATCTAAAATTTGTGGGGTTTATTTCATATATATATGCATAGGCTTAGACTGTTAGCTATCCTTTCTTTTTAAGAGTGGTAATAAACCATTTGGTTTTATTTCCATTATTTTCATGTGCCTATGTTACTTGTCTTTCTCTATCCTTCTATACTGTCCATGTTAATGAAAATATACAGTTTGGGATCATTTCAGGAACCCATTTATAACGCAGCACTGCTCAAAAGATGTTTTAAGATGGGCTATATTTGGGTTGAGAGGAGCACAATTATCTAATAATCTAATAATAATTTAAAAATCTGTGCTACCATCTGTGCAAAAGCCCTGATAGAGGCTCCATTTCAGCACAGTATGACTTGCTTAAAACATGAATCAGTATCTTTAGTGGGCAGGTGCTTTTTCTAGTTTTTTTTACTATCAGAACAATCTTTCTTCCCTGCATTATATGCACAGAGGTCCATTTCTAGGAAAGAAAGGCAACTAAGAGAGTATTGCTGTTATAAAATGTCATTGTACTTGTTATGTGCAACAATTCTGATTAATGGATTCTGTAAAACAGGGGGAACTGAATTTTTAGTATAATCTAGAGAATTTTATGGGTTACAACACTGAGAAGTGCCAAGCATGGCTATTAGTCACAGAGGGATCTAAGACTTTTGCTTGTTTAATCAGTGAACAGAAATATTCAAAAAAAAAAGTGTAATTTTGTGAGTCACTACCACTGAGCTATTTTTTGCAGAAATTATTTTCTGATTTTGAGCAATGAGCAAAGCTGTTCAAAACCTGTTCTCTCTTCTGCCACGCACCTGTGAGCCCCTGGAGTGCAAGCTTGTGTGCAGTTATGGTGCTGGCCCCATGTAAACATAGATGCAGATCATTTCAGAGTTTCAGCTTAATCTAGAAATAACAGCTGCGTGTATAAAAATATAAACGCAGTTCTAGTCACACATAAATAAAAACTACACTTTGAAAACTGCAACTCATTTTGCCTTCAGAGCCTGAGGAATAAATGGTGAGTAACATGAACAGAAAAGGGGGAATGAGACCCTCAGGAGACTGCCTTATGCAGCTCCACCACCTGCACAGTCACAGACAACTTTTGCTTAAGCCAGCTAGAGTGACTTTTGTGCAGAAAGCTTCTGTCAAGTCCTACTTCTTTTGGTATTCTCTTATCTAAATCACCTGATGATTGGGTTAGGAGGAAGGTAAGCAGGGGGGAAAAGAAAGGAAAAAAAAATTGTATTTTAAGACATTTTGCTTTCCTCTATGCATTGTACATAAAATAAAGATGTTAGTAGGGTTTTCTCCCCCTTCTGTCCTTCCAGCTGTGGAGAAAACATAGGATATGATATTTGGTTATCTGTCTGGACCCAGGCAACAAGGAAGGTTCAGGAGACAAGTATACTCAGAATGGAATTGAAGCACACACAAATAAGTATTTACTGGTAATTATTCTGTGTCAGGGACTTTAAACCTCAGACTGAAATCTGAAATATTCTCCATTGCTTCACCAAATAGCCATAAAATGTAAAAGCAAGGCTTTCCAGCTATCTTCTGGAGTATCCTGTTGTGTAATGACTTCTAGATGTTTATTTAAAAAACACTTTGGAACAGAGTTTATATATGAGACACTTCTCAAAGTTGTGTCAAGTAAGAGACTTTCTGATAGGCAGCTTCTCATTAATATTTGCCTCTTGTGAGTCATGATTCATTTTATCACAGACTATAGGAGCAGTACTTTGCTTTTATTAGAATGATAGCTTTGTTGACTATTCAGTGTTTGGAGCCATTGCATAACAAGGGTCATTTTGTGCCTCCTCTGTCACCATGACCTTCAGAATAGTGCCTTACTTTCCACTTCAGTCTAACATCCTGCTTTCATTTACTCCGTGGTTCCATCGTTCAATAGCACTTAGAGAGATGCTGACAGCAAATGGAAAAGTTTGAAGATACTCTTGTTTAAAATAAGACTGCCTATACATGTTGTATACCAAATTTATTTTTCTTTCTCTTTTCAGATTAATGACAGTTACTTTTAAAGATAGCGTTGGTTTTGTTCTTCCACGATTTTTGGGTTTTTTTTTTTTTTGGCTTTTTCTTTCCCCCATCCTTTCCCACTGCCCTACCATCTCACATCTGTGCAAGGTGTTCATGTCTCAGCCCTTTTTACTAGAAGTTAGTACCTCCAGCTTTGGGAAGAAAAGCATAATATCTTCCAAAGGTGTTGTAAATATTATGTACTCTACTCAGTGCAGCTGACATGAGAGCACATGAGGTTCTGAGGTTCAGAACATTTTAAAACTCTGAGGTTCTTTGTGTTCTGACAGTCCTGAGCTGCTCTTCCATCCTGTAGAAGTAGAAGCTATTTCTTCTCATCTGTCCTGAAGCAGCCTCTGTGGTAGGATTGACAAATCCATACTCCAGGACTCAAGGAAACAAATTTAACTTCCAGATGAGATGTTGACTCACAAAAATGTTCTTGCATTCACAGGGATAATGGGGACACAGAAATACACCTACATGGACTGTGCAGTCTAACAGGAATATAGAATTTTCCTGGAACTGAGTCTAATGTTGAATTTTTTACTTGAATAAGGTAATTGTAACACACAAATAGCTCTTCAGTGTTTCTCTTAATGCTTTAGACAGACATTTCAGAACTCTTCATTCTGAAATATATGTATCACAAAATGTCATCTTTTATCTTTTAAATTAGATTATAAGTATTTGTGATGTGGTGTCCTTTGAGAGATATGACACAACATGGAACATTTTTGCACCTTTGGGAATATTTGGATACTTTCCCTCAGTTTCATTTGATGACAATCTGTACTTTTTGACCAAAATTGCTATGTGTTTAACCTTTGTGTTACCCACAGTAAAACAGTCTAGTAATGAAGAAATCAGATTCTGTTAATGCTTGCTGTCCTGTTTGATGGTGAGTTTTGTTTTTTTGATAGTCTTGGAATGTACTCCCTAAGCCATCTCTTCTCACATTCCTTGATGGCATTTCAACTCCCTTCAGTCAAGGATAAAAGCAGGGCACTCCAGTGAATTTATTTTATTAAAGGTTTTTAATGACCTTCATGTATAAAATCAAGTGAGTTTTGTGTGATCTGGCTTTTTTTGTTTGTCATTAGCATTGGACACACTGGATCAGGCACAGAAGATGCTCTTGCAGTGCCCAGTACTTTGAGTGCCATCGGTATTTGATGTCCAGGGGAGTGAACTCCAGTTGTGTGGTGCATTTCTGAACATGCATTTCAGGTTATTAACTCAGGTAGGAGGGGGCAGTTAGGTATTACATTTATTGTCTCATTGTTTGCTGTTGTCATTTTAGTGCTTCTTTTTACCAGCCTGTTCATGCATTTGTTCATTCCTATGGCTTATGTTATCACTTATACACAGATGACTTATAGATCCACAATTCCTGTTGGTGTTCCCAGACTTTGCCTTTGTATTTCTCTGCCTGCATCATCTCCATAACTGGATACACAGTAATCTTTTATTACAAACAAAGAAGTCCAAAAGGATTCTTTTTAATCCTGTTGTGTACGTTTTCTGCTCATAAGTATTTCATGTCTCAGATATTGCTCCTCTTTCCCTATGCTACAATACTGTGTGAGAGTTTTAAAATGTTCATTATAATTTATTGCATAATTAACAGATTAATTGCAGATCAAAACTGATTTTTTTTCCCATGAATTGTATGTTGTTGTTTGTGGGCTTTTTTGTTTGTTTTTTTTTTAATATAGCTCTTCAGGTATTTTAGTTTTGTTTTTACTACTTATATTACAGATCAAAAAAATCCCTGAAACTAATGATCCCTGGTCTCTGCAAGTCAGGAAGAGCACAAGTTATATTATAAGACTAGCACTTTTCAGTCCAGTGACCTAAATTTCAGATTACAGCAAATACAAAAGCTACTGCCTGCTTTTTACCATGCGCAATCACATTTATATGATTTGACTTCTTTTTGTAGACTTGCCCAGAATATCAATTCTGTTTATAAATTGTGTCTACTCTTTTTTTTTCCTAAACTGTAAGAGCTATAAATATAGTAAGAACCATTTTTGAACAGCTTTTTCCTCTCTGGTATCTTCTATATTAGATCTTCCTGACTTTTAACAACATCATTTGTCAACTTGCAATGTACTTTCAGTTTTGATTTAAACTTTATCTTCAGTTAATTTTTTTCAGAATATCTACCCTTTTGTTATGTGTTATTTGTCATTTAATGTTTGGCTTGGCACATGTTCTTTCTTTTGCAATATACACTTCATGTTAAAAATATTTAAATTACTTAATAAGGCATAGCCAGAGATTGGTAACACAGCTGTCATTATTGCTTTACCTTGGTGGTAGTTATATGAATTGCATTTTAATTTTTTGCCAATGTCATTCTTATGCCCTTATAAAATACCATGTTTAATTTATTTGCAGAATTTTTTCAGTATGACAGCTGTAAATACACACAATTATTACAACATTAATGGTTTCTTATCCTTAAGGAACTATCCCTTCTGATGTTTCTATAACTGGTATGTTGACATTCATTAAAAGTGGTAAATCTTGTTCTAAAATTATGGTGAAGGTAGCATGCTGTTTGTATTGAGCTAGAGAACCAGCCTCAGGAGGAAAAGTAAGGACATGGCTAAAAATGTGGGCATAATTTGGGGGAATTCCTGTGCACTCACAGGTCAGATGTAGACTTAGAGTTCAGACTGAAAATCAGAAAGTCTTTGGAAGAGATAACATCCAATGTGGGGAGCAAGTGAGATAAGATGCTACTGGGGGAAAGGGTTTATTGCTACATAGGGTAAGGAGCAATTTAATTCCCTCCACCATTGCCAGCAATTCTTGTGGGACTGGACTTTTGAAGATTGACAGTTGTAGCATGGGTACACAAAGCTAACTTGTACCTAAGCTTTTGTCACAGCTCGAAAAGTAAATAATTCAGCTGGTGAGTAAATGGACTGAAGGTATATAAGGGAGCCTTTTTTGCACACTGTCAGCAAAAACCCATAGATTTCTCATGGTACAGATCTATAAATTTGTTGGAACTCATTGGCTTGATTTATTTCCTCTATGGTTCACTGGGTGTGGTACAGCTGAGTTGCTAGGGGGTGAGATGTGGCAAAGGGATCAGCTGGGAAAAGATGTGTTTGTCAGACAAACAAAGGATGTGTTCAGTTTTGTTGTGTTCAAGCTGCACGTGATGACAGACAAAACCATTCTTGTAGAAGCTGAGAAGCTGTGGATGTTTTATTCCAATTCCTTATGTAGCTGTTGTGTGTGGCTACTCTTCTCACTCTCACCCAGGCAATACAGCTGGTTATTGCACAGAGCTATTTAATTCCCGTGAGTTATGCACTTGGCTTCTTGAGGTTGAGTTTAGTCAGACTTATCCCCTGGCAGGAAATGTATTGATAAGTGCAAGGTCTGTGCAGCCACCAGAAACTTGAGGGATCTTCAGGGACTGGCATGTTGCATGTAACTTCCTGGAGCAGCACACTAGGGATGTGTGACACAGTGCTCCATGGTTGTTTTGATAGATGTGCTTGAAAACATAAAGAAAGTGCAACTCCTTTCTTCTTGGGCTTCCAGAAGAGTAATAATATTACTGAGTGTTAATTTCTAACAGCCCACAATAAATACTGCTGGGAAATGGATAATAAGTCATGAAAGCATTAGATGCTAACATCACGACAAGTGCTTTTAGCTGTCCTTGGGGGTTGTGAAAGACGAGATTGCCTCATCAATGGCTTGTGGCCAAGGAATCTATGTGGGAAGGTCTGGAGTAAGGAACAAGCAGAGCTGGAAGATAGTTTGGTGGGTGTTTTTGGAGCGGAAGACTGAAAACAGACGTATCAACAGAGAGGAGGAGCAGAATCCTGAGCCCTCTGTAACCACTCATGGTTTTCTGGAGACACCCAGCAGGCTTCAGCTCATGACTGAGGTGTGAGCTGGAGCCTGGCTTGTGGGATACCTATGCCTAATGCCATGAGTGGTTTCATGAAGAACCACCAATTGGCCTTTTTTCCAAAGCTGTAGCTCATAATCAACCATTTGCACCCAAAATTAAATTTTTGGTCATATAACGTGTACCTACTCTTCTATCAGAAAATCCTGGGAGTAGCCATAGATGGACTTTTTATAAATGAAAGAATTTTTTTTAATATTGATTTCACAGAAATATTTTCCATTCTTTTGTGTTGTATTCATATTCATTTTCTCTTCCCTTTTGAAAATAATTTTGAGCTTTGTGTCCTATAAACTTCTAAACATTAACATGCAAAAATATTAGCAAGAAGAAAACAAACATTCAAGGCAGATGTTTAGAGAGGTTAACCATCCACATCTCTCTTACACATTGGATTTTTTTCTGATCAAATCCGTGGTGGTCTCAAGGCTTATCTTTTTTTCCTGTCGTCTTGCTTCTCATCCAAGCAATATTCATCCTAAAGTTCTTCTTAAGTTGATAATAATACTACAGTCAGAGGAAATGGTTTTTATGTGTTCTCATTTTATTTTCCCCTTTCCTAAATACAGATTGATTATTCTATATTCATAAATACCAAATAACTTTGATAGATTCATTAAATTCTTTTCTCATGTGTTATTTTTCTTTCTTTCATATCTGTACTTGCAATTTGGATTTCCCAACACAAGGCATTTCAGTGCTCAGGATTTTTTGCATTCTTTTAGATGTTACAAATTCCATTTACAATTTTTAATCCTAATATGATGAATAATATTCTTATTTCCTTTTTTTTTTTTCTCCTTCAGTTGCTCTGTTGTTAAGTACTAATGTTATTAACGAACACAGAAGCAGTATTTTTATTTGGGGACTGTAACTAAATTGACTTTGGCTGAATGTCAGTGGAAATTAAGTTTCTTTCTTCATTTTTCATCTTTCCCTTTTATGGCTTAAGAAACTTTTGCTGTTTATTAAATCTTCCTCCAGAATTGCAGCTCAGCTTCAATTCTAATAAATCTCAGTTGATCTGTACACTTAGAGATTTCCAAAATGTATGCTTGTTTTCAATCTGGTTTTGTAAATAGTTTTGTATCTTTCTGCATTTGATACCTTTCCCTTCATACCTTGTCCTGTTGCCTAACCTGGAAATTCCTAGTAAGTTTTTCATCTTTGTCTTGAGAAATCTTTGCTGTCTGCTGTAGTGGAGGACTTGAACTCTTGATTTTCACTATCTTTTTTTGCTAGTAACCCAAGTCTGTCCTTTCCAAAGTAAAAAAAGCATCTGTTAGCCCAGTATTATTTCACCAACTCATCCTGCAGTAAACTCGCTGCATTATTAGATTTTTATCATGTAACTCTATCAGATAAAATTTATTATTGTTTTACAACGTAGAACTGTAAATATCCTAAAGTCAAAGCAAAGTCTCCTCCTGTGTTTGTGACTTCTTCGTCCCTGTCAGCTGTCCTGTTAAATGTTTCCATATTACTAGATGTTTTAAGAAGAACTTTGCAGTTTTTATTGAGAAAGGTGAGGTTGCACGTAAGTGCATATTTCCAGCCCTTCTCCATCTTGGATTGTTACAGAGATAGCTTCTCTATTAAAATATAAATCTTTAGATCTGAACCCTTGGATGTCTAACTGTAAAACACAAGAATTTCTAAGGCTGATTTTCTAAACAAACAAACAAAAAACCAGAAAAGCCAGAATATGCCTCCTCCCTAAAAAACAAACAAACAAACAAAAGCTACAAAATCTTCATCTGAAGGGTGTATGGTAGTGAAAAGAACATTTCAGATGGTTTTGTTAAGCTGACAATATGCAGATGAACTAATGCATATAAAAGGAGTAAACAGATAAAGTTCATGGTCCTCAATACCTTTTACAATGCTTGAAATGCAAATCAGAATTTGAATTTTGCAATCAACGATGCCTTGGAGAAACAAATAACAAATTCCTGTTGATTTACAAAGTACAGTTTAATACGGAGTATATTATAAGGCATAAAGGGTCAAGTCAAGTGACGCATTAGGGTATACACTATTAGCAAGTGCCATGAGCTGCTGGTCTATATTTTAGACAGGCCTTACCTATTTTAGAATTGCACTGTAACACCTCCCACATTGAAAATGCTGGGTTTTTTTCTTTCCTTTTCTTAGTATGATATTTTTAGAATGTTATTTTTCTACAGTGAAATATTAAAAAACCCAAAAACCAAACACCAATAAATCCCCAAATGATCTTTGCTGTTTTGACAAAAAATATTATCAGCTAAAGAGGATGATAATTTGTCACTCAGTAATTTTGGAGAGTTCTGTAAAGGAAGAAATAAATTACTTTAATGGTATTATTTCCCAACTGCGACACTTTCCATGGGGTTTTCTGATTTATCTGACTTGTTCATCCATTCCATCTTTCTCAGTTATGACATTTTGCAGAAAAATTAAAACGTTTGAGGAACATTAACAACTATTAGAAGCGTGGAGTGCAGGCTGTGGGAAGTATGATAGCGCCAGTCACTTGATCATCGGTGAATGTTTACATTGTTATAAGGAAATTGTAGTAACTTTTACCTGCATATCTCTGTAGTGTGGGCCACTAAGATTTAAGAAATTAGTTTTTATTCCAAAACAGGGAGATGCAGACCATATTTTCTGCCTATGTGTTCTACCTTGGTGTAAAGCAAGAGCTGAAAGTATTTGAATAAACCACCATTTTAGACCCATGAGCAGATATGATGGACAAAGGTGGTGGGCAAAGCTCATGACAAGAAATTGAAACTAACTGTTGAGTGCTAGTTCAGTAACAGGAAGGGTGTTCTGGGCCACTGCTGTGCTGAAACAATATTGTGCATGTAAGCTTTGCTCTTCCCTTATAACTTCAGAGGTCTCAACTGCACCAGGCAACGTGTACTTCCTTGATTTGCTGCAGTTCATCTGTTGCTTGCTTGATTTTTTTCTTTTTTTTTTTTTTTTTTTTTTTTTTTTTTTTTTGAGTTAAGGGAGAGCAACGAAATTTATATCCTAAACAAGAGGGCCCAGAGTACATCCCAGACCCTAAGTCTTTGTGCTCCTGTTGCAGGTGTCTTCAGTGGGTGTAAGGATGAATTCTCAGTGTACCGCATTGGCATCACTAGGCAGGAGCATGTCCATATTTTCTGTGAAAGATAACAGGAATCTGGGTGCACTGAAGTTCTACAGAGAACTTCTCTTGTGGAGAGGTGCTGGCTGTGGATGATGGATGTGGGCATCACCAGCTGCAGGAAGGACAGTAAATTCCCAGCCTCGGCGTTACTGATTGCAGCAAAGTGACTTTTTGTGGCAGCTGAACAGATGTGCTCCCAGACTGGTTGTACAGAAAGGCCAAATCTAACACTATTCTGTGTTATCTCAACAATACTTTATTGTCAAGAAAAATAATTAACAGAAGTGCAGCTAAAAACTAATATGTTGCAAGAAACTGTAATGAGGACACTAATTCTCTTTCAGGTGTCAGTTTATAATAGAAATTCATTAACAATAAAAACATGCAGGTAAGATGTGAAACAGAAAATAATTTATTAAGAAATCACAGCTCTTTAAACCCAGCAGTTTTCTGGATGAAATTTGGCCTATTTTCATGCTGGATAAGGAACACCCAAGCGGACACTCTGGTAGTCGCTACACTGCCTGCTTCTCACTGCGTTTTCTGCTTCCTTGAAGTCCCTGATCCCTCTCAACCCATACACCCACAAAAGGCATTCTTCACGCCACTTAATGGATCTCTGGGGCATCTTTACGGAGTTACAGCTGTCTGGAACGCAAACAACACATGATCAAGTCTGTTTCCAAGACATTGTGGGAGTGAGGCAGGAGTTGTAAAGCTTGTACAGTTTACCGAAAGTGCACATTTTATCCGTCTCTTGGGTCTAGCTAGCTTTAGGTTTTTCAACTGTATTATTTCTTTGCTGCTGTTTTATCTCATTCCTGAAAACCTCTTTGTCTAGCCTCGCTTCCCTCTGCAAGCACTAGACCTCATCTGCTGTCGTGGACTTCTCCTGTACTACATAAATTTGGGAAAGGACACATTAAAAATTAATGTGCGAACTCACTTGAGGGAGAGGAGAAAGAAATAAAATGTTGCAGAGTTTCCCTCAGGAAGACAGAAACAGATGAGAATTTTTTTTTTTTTTTCCACTGTAGGAACATGTCTGCTGCCTATGGTGAGCAGGATTTGAGGGATGGCAGTATGGACTTATAAGGCCCTGTTAGGACAAGCTCAAACACATCTGAAGAGATGAGACTAAGAGTAGTGAAAATTAGCAGAAAGAGATTTGTCCAAGCAGGACAGCCAAGGGCAGTAGTTTTTGAGCAATGACTGGTTTTTTTAGGTACCATATTAAAAAAATACAAACTTGTGGGATGAAGTAAAGAGCCTAAGACACATAGTCCTTTTCTATCTACCACCATCTCTCTCTCTCTCTTTCTTTTTAATAGTAGCTCAATCTATTTTAATGTGAAATATCTAAGTATTCTTATTAACAGTCTCAAAACAGTATTTGGAGTTTTCTGGAAAATAGTCCCATTTTTACTGCTCAAATGATTATGGAATGTGTCCAGTGTTCACAAATATTTCCACAAAATTGACTGATACTAAAGAAAATGTACTATTCCTGGGGGAAAAAAATATTTATGTTATTAATGCCTTGAATACTTAGTGGCCTATGGGCACCCAGCTTATTATGAAAGATAAATAAACTTTAAATAGATAATATATGCAATAATAATTTTAAAAAAATCATACCACCATACAATGAGGTATGGCATATATTCCACTTCAGAGGAAGATTCATATATCATGTGCATGGCACAGAGCTCTACTCATGAATTATTTGTTTCTATTGCAGCACACGTGCAACACACAATAGATTAAAGGGCACAATCCAAGTTACAGTTGACATGTTAAAACAGAGCTGTGCATACAGATATTATTTATGAAAGGAATATTATATAATCATAAATTTTCAACAGGGCCTGCTTTCTTTCTCTTTTGAGGCAGAATAATAGTAAATAAGGTAAAACTCTTGAAGAAAGCACTCGGGGCTTTATTTACAAAGCAATATCTTCCCTGTGGTTTTATCTAGTTAGCTGCTCACACTGGTATTAAATCTTTCTATTCAGAGCTGGTGTTCCACTCATCTTAAAAAGCTGGTGCAAGATTTGGCCTCCTTTGCAGCTCATATCCACAATTTAGTGGGGGATCATCCTATGCTCTGCTCTGAGACTTTAGTCGAGTGGCTGTAGATTGACACTGCATTCTTCTGGTAGCTGCAAAGATGTTCCATGATCCTGATGTGTCAGGATGAGCTCGCAAAGTGAGGCTGCTTATACCTCAATGCACTCAAGCCTGTGCTGGTCCAAAATGTCACCACTAGTGCACTTACATCTGCAGAGCCAAAAGTATCATCTAAGTGACTTTGTTGTCCTGGAATGTTGAGTTATGCCTTGGAGAAATAAATTAGAATCTCCAAAATAAAGCCCTAATCAGGGAAGTACTGGTTATTTTGTCTCTCTTTTTTTTTTTGGAGGAGATAGGAATATGAAAACGTATTTTAAAGCTGAGGTAGATCAGCTGGTTAGGAGGAACTTGGTAAAAATACAGGACCATGTGTCTGGAAGACTCCAAGCAGAATTGCTATTTTATAACATGTTTTACCCAAACTTTGAATGCTATGGAATCCTGAGTTTAAACACAAAGATAGGAGCTTTATTTGCATGCATGCTTCATTTAGTCACAGACTGTCAGGAAGTTTTATGTACGCAAAGTGTTACGGAAATATCTATTCCATCATTTATAGATGAAGTTTTCAAATTTACATACTTAATTGCAGAGACTACACAAGTGAATGTCAATGCACAAAATCAAGATTTCTTAGTGCAAAAGGAAAAGAACACAGAGAGCAACTGTGTATGTATGTATAGAATTGATACTTATTTTGATTTATTACAATTATTCATTTTGCCATGTTATATGAAAAATGAGAAAAATTCTTATTTTGCAGATTTTTAATGACAACTGAGAAAATGGTGATAAATTAGTTAAAAATATTTTCTGCTACATTCAAGTGGTGATTCAATAGTTTGCACATATTTTATACATGCAGTATTATCATGTTAACCATAAAACCTCCCTCAGCAATGCAGGCAAAACTTCTGTATTGAAATCCTGGCTGTTGTTGTAGATATTGGGAGAATTGTTATGGCTTCAGGAGGCTGAGGATTTCATCCACAGTCATATCCCTGCAAAGAAAGATTATTGTTCATGACACTGGAAACCACTATCCCAATCTAGGATATAATGTTGAATCAAAGTTTTTAACACCATCAAATTCACTTCAAAGTAGCTTGCACCCATAATAAATTCACTCCCATGGGTTTAGTGAATCAAAAGTGGAATACTGACCTTGCTGCAAAATAAATCAGGATGTTTATTTCATTGAAACTGTAGATAAATAACTTGAGAAGTATTTACAGACAAGATGGACTGAAACAAAAAGAGGTGTTGTACTTCTCCTTTTCTAACAATTTTCTTTCTGTTTTTATTAATTTAAAGTGAAAAGGTATTCCTTATTTTTTGCTTTAGGGCAGGAGATGGAAAACTGCATCTAAAATTCCATATTTATTTCTAAATAATACAGTACTGTATAGAAAAGTCATAAAAACAGAGGCTGCAAATTGAATTCCAATAACTCTATCCTGTGAAAGCAAACTTCCATCTAGTAAATGAGAAAGCATTATTGACAATTATATGCAAATTACCAGGCTTTTGGCAGGCTCTTCAAAACTATTATCTTCTGGCAACTCTGTAAATTACGTAGCTATGGCAGCAATGTAGAATTGCTCATTATACTTTATTGATACATTTATGTCTCCTTATATTGGAATATTTTGCTATGGGTCTTTGGAGACGTTCTTTGCTTATTTTTGTGCCTCCATTTCTCTCGTGTTTTGTACTTACCCCCCACACTCTGAGCCGGAATTTCCTATAGAGTCACTGGGCCAGAGGGAGTCAACTTCCATCATCATCATCATCATCATCATCTCCACCCACTCTTCTTTACATCCTGAAGGCCATCAAACGAACAGGCAAAAATTAGGTGTCGTTTTGTCACCACAAGGCTTTCCTGGAGACCTGTGAGTATCCTCCCTTTTTCAAAATCCTGCTCCTTCATCAGCTCACATCAGGTATTCCTCGACATGCCCCAAATTCCATAGCGTCCCTTTCCTCTCCAGGTGGGAACGCATTTTCCGTCTCCACTGTGCTGCAGAATGTGTGCTCTCTCTCTCTCTCCATTACAGCTTATATTTAATAAACGAGGAACAGGCATCCTGTTTATGTTTATTCATAACAGGTTTAGATGTTACTTTTGAAGATAAAGAAACAAGTTTGATGATATACAATATCAGCTACACGCTCTGCACTGATAGCAAACTTTAGCAATCAAGGAAAGATAAAAAGGGTTTGGAGAATTTAATCATGTACTTCAAAGTAGGCTTAAGAACATATATTTCAGAAACTGAGATAAAATATGAATGTTTAATTTATCTTCTTTCTTTTTTACCATGAGTGTTTCTGATTCTGTTGCTAATAACCTCATTGCTTCTGTCAGCCAACACCTCTTTTGAGGGTTTTTTGTTGTTGTTAGAGGGTTGGTTTGTTGTTCTTCTCTTTCTAGAAGTAACTTTTTTGAAAGAAATATTTTTTTAATTAGCTTTTAGTTTTCCAAATGATGTGACTGATGTTGTACTTGGGTAGAGGACACACATCATTGGAGGTGACTTAATACATCTCACAGGGTTACTGGAAAGCAAGAAATGGATGCAAAAATAACCAGGTCATAAGCAGTGATGTACTAAGGTTCTCCAGGAGAGAACCCCATTTCTCGAGTAACCTCTGATGGTATGTCTGTTCAGTGGTAAGTACAATCACACTTTATTGTTCATTTTTGGCTGGTTTGGTAGTAATATAAGAAAGAGGTTTCTCTAGTGTAATTGCAAACGTTTTTGGGCAAGATACAGAACCAAATGTGAAGCACCACCCTGCAAAATATTTGTCCTTTTAGCTTCTGGACATTGCTTATTGGATTCTAGTGTTAAGGGCATGTATAAACACAACTCAAAATGTGTCTCTGCCCTTTCTCATAAAATCACAGGTCAATTCTTGCCTCAAAGTCACAAGCAAAATATTTAGTTTTACTTAGGAGGAATCTTTTCGCCTGGAATTAATAGATATACCTGCCCAAATTGAATCCAGTCATGTCTGTGCCTGATGTGACACACGGCATGGTTGGAGAAGAGCTGCTCATTGTGTCCTTCTTCAGGCCTCTCAGCTAATCTTCAAAGTGGAAGAGTCAGAGTGAAGGGCAGCTGTCACAGAAGGAAATACAATTTGTGGCAAGACTTAAATTCATATCCTTTTTACAAATCCTGAAATAGAATTCTCATACACGCTGGTGATATTCTCAAAGACCCCCTTCTTCCATATTATAGCTATAAAATGTCAAATTCAGAATAAGACGTGACTTGGGTCAGCATATTTCAGAATCCAACAACTATTTCTGTGGCACAAGGATTGGCAGCAGAAAAAGAGAAAGAGAAATACGTTTTTTATTATTATTATTTTTTTACTGGAATTGGGATACAAAGCATGCAAAAACATCCTTGGGATTGTTTACAGGGATCAACTGAATGAAAACCTTCATTTGCACTTGGGGAGCTTCATAGAAAGAAATGAAGCCACCTTGTTTAGGGTGAAATTTCAAAATGCTTTATGTTACTTAATTGTACTCCTGTTAACAGTTAAATAAAACTCTGACTGACTGGACAGCACTGCTGAGGATATATGAGAATCGTTACTTGCTCCAAAGTTACCAAATGAAAAAGAATACACTTAGTCTATCTAAATTTTAAGGGATGAATCTTGAGGAAACCTGTTTGAATTCCATTGTTTAGTTATTCTCTCTGGAGTTTCCATAAAGAGATCATGATAAACCATTGGGATCAAATAAAAGAAACAAGGGATTAGGTGTCTTGGTGGCAAATAGTGCTGACAGCAAAGTTGCTGGTTAATATAGGATGCTGTTAACTTGAGATAAGAGGCACTGAAGGCACAAGCAATGAGTTACCAGTTTTATGAGGATGAAGGTGCTCATCTATTATTTTAGATTTCTAAATTTTGAGACTTGCCAGAGCAGAATCTCTCTGGTACTGATTAGCATGTTGAATCACTTGATAAGATGTGTGCATCAGCTAAAATGAGGGGAACTCAGGAATCAAAGGAAAGGAAATTACCCTTTATATCCTGTACTTTCTTTGGCATTCAAAACTAACTGACTCGAAAATAAGAGGAAATATCTCACATTAGAGATACTGCATGCATCTCTTTCACTGCTTCACGGGAAAAAGGGAGAAGTCTTGCTGAACACTGTGTCCTAGGACAAGTAGCTCTTGCTGCTGAGGAGCAAGAGCCTTGCGAAGGTTGAGGGCTGTGCCTTCTGGGTCACCACTCTGAAGATGGTCAGGATTAAAGGTTTATGTTCAAGGGGAGAATATGAGAGCCATTTCTAAAATGTATTTACAGTTTAACATTAATATCCAGCTTGTGGCCAGTATAAAATACTCACGGTGAAAATATCTTCTTACATATAGGGAAGCATAGTTCAGATAAACAAACATTATTATCTTGAGTGACTTCAAGAGCAGGACCACACAAGGGATGTTAGTCTGAAGGTCAGCCTTACGAACTTCAGATACAAGCACCATCTTAAAAAGGCAGCTCAGTAATTTTAACAGTGTGCTCCTGTATTCTGTCTGAACAGCAGGACTGCTATTTCAGCATATTTGTACTGTTAAGGGAGAGCCTGCTGTGTTTTGGGCCTCTGCAACATCAGTTTTTAAGTGTATGTGGCCTCTATCCTAACACTACCCCAGTATACCTTCCAGAGAAGGCACACTTGCTAACAGCTAGAAGCTTCCTATAAGGCGTTATGTCCTAGCTTTCCTTTATTCCCAGGTTATTTTACATTTTTCATCTCTTGTTCTTCTTCCAGCGGTAGAATGCACAGGCTCCGGAGAGAATTCCCCTTGGCTACAGTTCATTTACAGCTGATTTTAGAAACAGCAAGAGAAGAACACTTAAATCAGACTGTGTCTGCTACCTACCTAGTTGAAAGAAGGGAGTGCATAAATCCAGATATTAAAGTAAATAGAGAAAGAAACAACTGTTTTATGAGAACTCTAGAACCTTAAATCCCTTGTTTGGTCTGTATTTCACTTGATTATCTTAACCTGTTCTCATTTTCTCAGCAAATGGCTGCAAAGGGAAATGCAAACAGACAAAAGGGAACAGCAAAGAGGATTTAAAAGCTGCATACCATTATAATAGAGCATGGAGAGTTTAGACAGAGAAAATCACAGAATATGCTAAGTTGGAAGAGACCCACAAACATCGTTGAATCCAACTCCTGGCCCTGCAAAGGACCATCCCAAGGGTCCTTTGTACCTGAGAGTACTGTCCAAATGTCTCTTAGACTCTGCCAGGCTGGTGCTGTGACCACTTCCCTGGGGGACACTCCTCCAATGCCCCACTACCCTCTGTGAAAAAAGTCCTTTTTCTGATGCCTGAACTCAATCTCCCCTGACACAACCTTCCCTGTTTAAAATGAATACCTGCAGATGTTGGAATGTACTGTGTAACCAGTGCCTTACCTCTTGGTAGGTGTAGGATATTTTGTGTGAAGTGTGAGGCTGGTTGTTAGGTTATTTATCTTATTCTCCTACAATGAGTGGGGCACCCCTGCCTTGTATCATGTTTGATTTCCATGAGAGACCAGTGGCAGTAGAAGAACAAAAAGTGTGACTTGATAAATCTGGAAAGAGATGTTTTTTCAAGTCCCCTTCAGAGAACTTGTGGTTTTCATAGCCCTTGGAATTCTGCCTGATTAGAAGGAAAAGCCAAATAATTTGACACAACAAAGCAGTGTACAACTTCACCTTGCTAGCAGTGACTTAGTAGTTTGCTTGTCTTTCCAGAATGTGACAAGTGCCTGAGGAAAGGCAAACAATTCTTATTGTGAGACAAAAGGAAAGAGTATTAAGTGCTGTTGATTTTGGAGAGGGGAAAAAAAAAAGCGCCTTTGCATGGCAAATGAAAATAGGAATGCAAATCAGCTCCAAATACTTAACATATCTGATAAACAATTGCATAAAAATAGAAAGTGAAGACAATAAAAACCTTAACACATTGTGTAGTCACATTCACTGTCAGGGTAGCCTCGCACAGGCTGAGGAGCATGCCAGTGTACACTGCCAGACACGAGCACATATCCTCACCAGTCAGTCAGACCTTCCCAAGTCACATGCGAACATCAGCTCCCAAACATTCCTGTTTGCAGCCACACTAATGATTAAGATTATATCCTGGCAACTGACATTTCATGAAAAAAGAGAAAACTGCTCAGCATTGCCTGAAGCACCACGAAAAAAAGTATAAGAGAGAATTAAGAAGCTAGGGGGGAAAGGGAGGAAGGAGAAGCTAGTCAAGCATATTGTATTGTTCACTGGTGTCAATCTGCACAGATCACGTTTGAGCTGATCGTGCCTGATCTACTTAATGGCTGTTTTCCGTAAGCTGTATTTCAGCTCTTCTGCAGTTTAGAAAAACATCTTACACTGTCACATCTGCAAAGAACTTTATATAATAACATAACTTACAAAGAAGCCTGCAAAAGCAATGAATGCTGAATCCAAAGGACCTAAGGTGGATCAGAGCTTTTAAAGTGTATTTGAAAAGTCTTTTTAACGAGAGGTGTACTGCTTTATCATGAAGGATTCCCTACATCAGTGTATGTCAACCCATCAGTCACTTACTTGAATTTGGACAGTCTATGTTTTCTGTGCTGATAGCTTTCTGTTACAAATGCAAATTTGGGAAAATGCAGGCATCTTCTTTCTGAATTCATCTTAGAAGCAGTATTTTGCAGTGCAGTTTGAATTTCCATTTCCAAGCAAGGGCTCTGCTAGTGTTATAATTTCTCTTTAACCTGTGAGAATAGATGCCATAACAACACACCTGTACCTTTGCAACCAAGGTCTGTCTTAGGACAGAAAAACTGCAAAGGAGGACCTTAAAATAAGTTTTAGCAAGCAATATTTTACTTCCAAGGACATGTTATTTCATATCCCAAAGCTCTCCAGCCTTCCTAAAGTCCAACTGAACATGACCTGGTGACAGTGAATTCCCCAGGTGTGTGGCAACTGCAAAGTAAAAATAATTGTTAAGATCTCAGACCACCCTCCTAATTCACTATTATTAGGTAAAATACTGTGATTTTTCTTGAAAAAATGTAACAAATGCTCCTTAACTCAGTAAGATTTCCATGGGACTACTCACTATGTGGGAAAATACTCATAAAATGCTAAACCTACTGTTTTTTCCCCTATTGTAAGATGTGGTTTATAACTCCCTATACCTTTAGGGCTCAATCCTTTCATCCATCAGCCAATCAAATAACAATATTAAACATTAATAAGATAGACAAAAACATATGATAGCTTTTTTCTTTCAAACTGCAGAACTCTAGTGAAGAAATGCCATGGCTACTCTTAGCCACACTCCCCTGGTGCAGACTTTGGTGATGAAGGTGATGATGCTCTTTTTCCTTTTGGCTTGATAATTTGTTCCCCTGGCCAACCTGAACTAGGTGCTCAAGGCTGTCTTCAAGGAGTTATGTTCTGTTGTATCCTGTAACACTGGTTACCTAGTGTTTCCAAAAACTCTCAGCACACTCCCTCTTCTTTTAGGCAGTGGAGCTATGGTGTTTCTGCAGAAATGGCAGTTCCTGCTATCACAGGCAAAATGAGGAAAACAAATAATGAGGAGTTGGTGGTGTAGTCAGGCAGTAGACTCAGAGGCAATAAATCATTGTTCTGCTTTTTCTCATTGAGTTTAGAACTTGGAATTTTGGTGAACAATCCAACACAGGCACAGCAGTCCTGAAATGCTTCTGTCCCATGTGGATGCTGTTGTGAAATGCTCTATCCTTGCTCTGTCTAGCCTCTCTGTGAAAACTACTGACTTGAATTCCTATCTAGTTTCCCTAACACCTCCTACAGACCATTAATTTTCTTCTTATTGAAAGGCACTACATGATAGGACACCTTCATATTCGAATATCCTCATTTTTTACTGTGTAAAGCAATAACTTTGTGAAAAACTTTATTTTCAAAGGATATGACATGGTTTGAAAGGCTTTTTCTCTCTCAGAAACCTCATTTTTCCTCTGTTTGTTTTTCTGAAAGCTTATTTATCTCACCTTAGCTAAGTCATCTCTATAGATAATAACTCATACTCCAGTTGCCAGTAGGTTGTTTTTTTATGTTTCACTGATGTAGGTAAGAAGTGAGTAAATCCATATTCTTCTGTGCTGAAATTATCATTTATTGCAGTCTATTGTGTTGTATTTAATTCTCTTTATCGTCAGGCATA
This sequence comes from Trochalopteron elliotii, assembly GCA_024734555.1. Classification (NCBI taxonomy): domain Eukaryota; kingdom Metazoa; phylum Chordata; class Aves; order Passeriformes; family Leiothrichidae; genus Trochalopteron; species Trochalopteron elliotii. The sequence continues at coordinate 1,754,115 of JANPWX010000183.1, read as the reverse complement.
TAAAGCCAGCATTTCTTTTCTCCAAAACTTTCATATTACATTTACATGCTTCTCCTACATGCATTTTAGGAATTTCCCCCCCCTCCCCCAAATCAAATTCTAACATGCCTTTCATATGAATTGCCCCAATTACAGCAAATCTCCAGCAAGCAGTTAACTGATGAGCTCTCTGGAACTTTGATGTAAATAGGGAGAATGGGTCACTTCGGGACTGCTCTTTGTCAGTCCATAAGAAGAATGCTATGGATTTCTTCAGGAAATCTTCCTAACAAAGTTGAGGAAAGGAGACATATGTCATGTGGCTTTGGAAGTCTACAGAGAAAATATGCTTCAGGTAGCTACAGTGAATTTGCACACAAATTCTTTAGTTGAAAGGGCAGAAGTCATGATAAATATTTCACTGCAGAATGAAAATAGTAGCTTTTCCCATCAGTCTGTTTTTTACCAATTTCTGTCACTGTTGAACTTTAAAACACACTTCAGTTCAAACCTGCAGGTGGTGTTTTTTTGGGTTTTTTTTTTTTTTGTTTTGTTTTTTTTTTTTAATATCTAAATAACTAAAAGTACATCTCATGCTAATTTCTGATAGTAGATGGTGCTTGCTGGGAAACAATTTACAGAACCTAGGAATAGTACTTGAAGTCTAGTGAAGGATGTCTGGGTTGACTGAAGGAGCCTCTAAGGTGTCACTTAAGTTATATTGCTCTTACCTCAATGCTTGTCTGATGTTAATTTTCAGCTATACACCCAAAAAAAAATTAACCCAAAATTTACCATTTTATATGGTACTCAAAGTTGGTTTTCAGCATGTCAACCTCCACTCTCCATGGACATATCTTCAAAGCAGATGGTTGTTTCTCCCTAATTCAGGAAGTCCTTACTCCCTCTCATCCCGTGTTCTTCTCCATTTAAGTTTAATGCTTTCATGAGAGGTATAAGAGATGGGAAAAAAACCCTAGGACACTGTTAATGGCTTGCATTAGTGAATTTTGTAAAAAAAAAATCTGACACTTGGTATAGTTTCTCAAATTGTTCTCTCTTAATAGGAGTACTTGACACACTTACTAAAAATTGAACTTTCCATTTTGCAAGTTAGATTCTAAAGAACAGCAATGCTTTCCAAGCAAGCTCACAGCTAAGGCACATTTTATATAAGAGGATGAGCTTTGTTTTTAATAGCTCAGTCTGTCATGCCTTGGTAATGAATCCAAATGAAAACCATGCAGAATAATATATCAAGAATGAAACAAAATTTCAGACTGTGGGGTTTTTTTGGGGATTGTTATTTTTCTCCTCTTTTTCTCTCTCATCTGGCTACCCAAGGGATTGTAAAGGCTTCTACAAATGGCAGAAGTTTATGTTATAGAGTTTAGCAAACAGTTAATCCCTCCACAGCTCCACTATATGTATGGTAGTTATTTACTGTGCAGAATAAGTTAAATTTTTCTCCATTAAGTTGCAGTTATTCTACCAGGTAAAAATAAATACATTTATGATTCCTCAGAGGTTCATCAGGGCTGTGGTGCTGTGGGGTTTTTTTTTATTCTTTTCTTTTCATTATTTAGCCACTTTTTTGCTCCTTTAGTTCTGATAGCAGCTTTTACAGTTGAAGTAATATGGCTTGTAAAGTTAAAATCAATTACAGTAGAATATCCCTCATGGATATCCTGTAGAAGATAGCCTGTACATGCACCACAGGTTTCATTTCAAACTTTGAAAGCTGTAATCTGAATTCAGTACATGTAGCCATTAAGAATTAATATAAGATATAAAATCTCACTCATGTTTATAAAACGTCAGTCAAGTAGCAGCTGATGCCTAGAGTTGTGTTAGCACTGTAAGCTCAGGATCCAATGAGACATTTTTCAGGGATGTTTATTTTGGAAACCTGGGGAAAAATGTAAAAGATATATGACCTTGGGACACCAGCTCCTCCGTGGCTGTTATGAGTGTCAGATATATATCTATAGATAGATAGATATAGCTACAATGTTGTCCTAAATATATATATATATGTATATATATATATATACACACTTGTGTGCATTTAGTAAAGTTGTTGTTTTGTTGAAGTTACCTGTGCAGTCTGCATTGACAAAAAACTGATCCTGGGTTCTTATGCATGACTTTTCTGTAATCATAGTGACCCAAATCAATTTAAGGCTTCAAGTGTCAGGATCAGCATGGAAACCGTGCCCTCAGGCAAAAGAGAGTGCACTGGAAGAAATATCAGTGTTGCTGCATGAGGGATCAGTGTCAGAGGGGGCTCTGGGGTAGGGAACACCTGTCAGACCAGAGGAAAGGGTGTGGGTGGAGCATTGTGGCTCTGCAGGACAGCTGAAGGAAATTCCACTGCTCAAAGCTATGACTCATGCATTCCTGTGGTTAAGGGACAGATATGTTCAGGAATTGCAGCATTTGAATTTTTGAGAGGTCTTTTGCTTCCTGTAATTCAGAGAATCTGAAGATGCCAATCTATTTTCAGGAATACTACCAGGATTATGTTTTCCTGCTCTTTGCTTTCTTAGGGCTTGCTTTTGGAGTATAATTCTGAAATTCTTCAAATCTCAGAGGATTTAATTGATCCTGATCAAGTTGCATAGACTAAAAATTTGGGCCAAAAAGTGCAGTAAGCTTGTACAGTGTTTTCTTTCTTAAGCTTCCTAGTATGTTTCATGTCATAGTTTCAAAAAATATAATTTTGGCTTAACACAATATATTTTCTTTAAAATTACGTTAATTTTATATGATTCACACCTTGTGTGGGCATAATGTGCATGACATAGCATGTTAAAAAAAATTGTCATCAGATGTTGATAAGCTTTTTGAGGGAAATGGAGAAGTGGTGAATGCATAACTCCAGCAGTTCTCCATATTTCCTTCTGGGAGTCAGCACTAATTCTTCTGTTGATACATTCCTTTTAAAAATGTAAAAGCATGCAATATGCATGCTGAAATTAGCAGAATGCAATATCCACAAGAACAACGAAATATCAAATTACAGTTTTTGCCCTCCGCTAATATTCAGCTGTTTTCAGTGATAACAGTACCTTGCCAAAGCACAGAACAATAATTTTTAAAAGCAAAGACAAAACTACCATTATTGCATTGGTTTAATGACACATAAAGGTAGTGAAATAAAGGGATGACATTTTTGTTATTTCTTTCACTTCTTTAGGAAAGCCAGTTGTTTTCCTGGAGTGGAAAAATGTCAGCTTTATCCAGTATTCCCTGAAGCATTGGTCCAGTGTATTGCATATTTGAAGAGTCAGTGCAGTTCAGGCACAACAAATTGTAAAGGTTCATCTAAAGCCAGGCAGTCCCAAAAGATCTTCGTTTGGCACTTTTGCCTTGGGATGTCCATGGAGGCAATAGACTCATAGAAATTTAAGGTGTTTGCAAACTGTGTGCCAGCTACTACAGCACTTTCTAGAATGCTGTTTATTCCATTTGGGTAACTTTTCCACGCTTGACTGTGACACGGTAGTCTGACACTGCCTGCATGGCACTAACAAAAAGAGGGAGAAAAATGTTCTTTGTTTATCTGTGTTTTATGCAGCAATATTTTTGGTAAAACCCTGTTTGCTTCCCTCAGAAAATAACCCCACACCCAAATCCAGGCTTCCTTAGTGGTTAACTAGACTATTTGTCTTGATTGACTCTAAAAAGGAAAGTTGCCCTCTGTGGTGAATATATGCACACATGGAGAAATTTCTGAAACAATTTTGTTCTCAAGTTTTCAAGATTGGACCACTCAAGCTTCCTTTTCATCTTCAAGAATATTGTGCCTGTAACTTCCATTTTGTGAAAAAATTCGTTTTCCACCTAGCTCCAAAACATGAACTGAAATATTGCCACCTGAAAAAAAAGCCAAAAAACAACTTATATTTTGTCTCCTAAAACCACCACACTCTTTCCTAGGAATTTCTTCATTACTTATGAAGAAGTATTAAAAAAAGTAGTCAACAGCCCAGGTGTTTGATGAGTTAGGAAAGAGTGCCTTTTTCTTCAGCATCCCACAACAAAGGTACAGTGATAAATACACCTCTAACCAATGTGCTGAGCAAAGCTGGTGAGGATGTGCCCTGGTATGTTGTAATAATACCTCAGCATGCATTGGAGTACCAATTTTGTGTCTTTGGAGAATTTTCATGATGGTAGTAAGTGAATATATATATAAAGTGAGGCTGCTGTGTCTTGCCAGTCTTTTGTTAACAAGATAATCCTAAAGGAAATTTGATACAGGCTCCTTCATCATCTTGCCATAGGGACAAACATTTCCTCTGTAACTGAATATGATGGACTAATTTTCTATTTTTTTTTTTTTTTAATTAGAGGCAGAAAAAGAAGTTCCAGAATCAGAGAAAAGCCTTCCAGCCTGACGTTTAGGTTCTAGTTCTCTAATGAATGTGTAATTATTTATAATATCTGGAACAGTCAACATCAGAGAGTGAGAGCTTAAAAAAAATAATCAAATAGGTTTAGTCCAAAATGCCTCTTATTGTTGACCTTGTGATAATCATGAAAGGAAATACAACATGTAGGGTTTAATTTTCCCACAGATCAGATAGAGATGGGAAGGAAACCAGCATCTCCCATATTTGGGATAATTGCAGTAAGTGCTGAATTTTATACTTATTGAGTGGTGGTGGTGTCACATCATTCATGGTAAATCCATTCTTCATAACCATCTGTTATGGACAAGAACTGCACTGGTATTGGTAAAGAGCTTCTGGATGACCAACAAAGTCCTGTGTTTTTCCTGCAGATCCTGGGTTTATTAGGGAATGTGTAATTCTTGTTCCAATACCATACGAGTTTGATTTCCTATTCACTTAATTAGTACCTGGTGGGTATTAATTGTCTTCTGTATTAATGTTTGTCTCTATAAATAAGGGCATTTTTTACAGTAAAATATACAACTTTCCAATATTTATCTCTTTATTGCATAGATCACTTTATATGTAATCAAAATGCTTTCCATTTGATGGAGACTCACAAAAATGTAAAATCATCCTGATTAATTGCCTTTGAGGCTTCGACACTGTTTCTTGCTTGTATGAAAGTCATAGTTCTTTCAATGATACTATAAACTATAGTATAAATTGGCTTTCCATGAGGACTTTATTACTCATTAAGAGTCTAATAGAATTCAAAATCTGATTTTACACAAGCTGTGGTTGGACAAAATCAGCAATTTTGCATAACAAAATCCTACAACATTAGATGAGGAAGCCGACAAGGAGGATGATGATGATGATCTATCTGTGGTACATCTGTCAGTTCTGTTTTACTTTCCTCAAGCTGTAGTCAGCTTTTTTGTTTTTGGCAAATTTTATGTGTACTTCTACTTTCATTTTGTGTACGTGCTAAGAATGGATGAAGAAAGGCAAGTTGACTTTCATCTTTATAATTAACACTTGCATGAAGCATAAAACGTGAAAATTAGAAATGGGGATGTAACTGAGGGGGGAAGCTGAACCTGCCTGATCTTTTCTAGTTTGAAACTGCTTGACAGATCAGCCCTTTGAGATTCAAGTTCTATTTAGTGAAATGTCAGTCGGAAGCTGCTGAGTGGGAGGGACGTCGTCACTCACTCCTCAGAGACAGCTAATCATATCGTGGTGAGGAGGAAGAGCTGTTTAATTCCTGCAGGCTTCAGTTTTCAGAGAGCCTTGTGAATTACTTTTTGTAAATATATTCTGCTGGAGGTAAGCAGGGAGCAAGTACACAATCTCAAACAAAAGCTTCCAAACCAAGCTCTCCAGCTGCCATTCTCAAGCTAAAAGCCCCAATATTTACTGATTTCTACCCACCAGCTTTTTATTCACACCAAGGAAAAGAGGCAAATAACCAGAATTAGGCTAGGTAGGGGGAAAGAGAAAGGGCTCATGAATGTGTTTCAGTGTTTGCCCATGTTTGCTGCCCAGAGCATAGAATAAAACTGTACTGCATTTGGAGATCTACTACTGGATTTACTTTTGAGTAGGGAGTGCAATAATAATTTTGTAGCATTAGAGTTATAAATAACATAATACTGAGCAAATTGAGCAATCCAGAGTTAGAGCTGTCTGCGGTAACAATGCCCAGCTTTAAAAAAGAGCTCTTAATTATATATGAACTTGAGTGATGCAATAAAACATTGAAGTACATTGCTGCCAAAGAATAAAAGTTATAGGTATGTCTTAGGCCCTAGATATCCCACTGCAAACTAGGGAAAGTAAGAAGCAGTCTAAACACAGCATTTCCAGCCTCCTAGCCTGAGTAAACCCTTCAGTCTCAGTATGCGACCTAGATGTTGTGTAGTTTTTCTTACAGACTTGGAGACTGCTGTGGCTGGTTCTGGCAGGTTCTTGGGCAGCCTGTAGCAGATAGTTGCTACAGAGACCAGGTGGTGCTTTCCCAGTCTGGGACATGAGCTCTGGCAGCCTCCAAGGGACACTGCTCACAGACATCTGTCAGCGATGTCACCTTTCTCTGGGACTGTGGAGTCCAATGTAAGTCATCTCTTTCCATTTGGTGGCTCAGACACTGTGATGCTATGGGAAGATGAGTGGGGAGTGGTAGACATGTGAAGCAGTAGAATTTTACTGGCAAGCCCATAGGAACTTCTAGGAATAGAGAGACTTTTCAGAAAATCACATTCTCTTCTTTAGGCTCTTCTTTTTGGTTATGCACCTTTTTAATCTTTCCAGGCGTGGTAGGGATCTTGACTGAGTTCCTGTTTTAAGAACTGGAATACGCTGTGAGAAGTCAAGTCCAGAACTGTAGTAAAGAAAGTTGAAAATTATTAGGAAAAAAGCAAACTGATTTCTTGTAAGAAAATATTAAATCTGTAGAACCAACCTTATATAGAACTTGAGATGGTTGGATAAATAATTTTGGTTATATCTAGAGGTGAACAAGACAACAGTAAAGACACAGCTGTAGGGTCTAGAGCTAAGCAAAATGTCATATTGTGCTGTGTCTGGCCTAAGGGTGAGCTCTGCTGTCCCTGCAAAGCTTTGCTCTTGGAAATATCAACCCCCCTGATAAAGTCCTCTGGCCTCTATTTCTGCCCCTTCCACATTTGCTTTACAGTAGAAGATTGTCCAGAAGGGACTGTAGTTTTACTTGTGGTGTTGATTATGGTGCCTCTGGAGAGTAATAAATAGAAAGTATTTAACTGGCATGCTGTATATTGATTAAAGATTACTAAAATGAAGCATGCTTATCTTTGCAAAAGCACTATAGTAACAAAAATGGTGTGTAGCCATGATCAATGTAGCTTAAGGCTTTTTTTTCTAGTATCTCTGAGTGCATTACTTTCACTGTCCATGTGATGGTTAGGGTTGCAATATAGTCACTTAGAATAATTTATTAGATTAGAAAGCCAACAATTGTGATAAATTAGTAAAAATATTTCCATTTTTTGCTTTAGACATGTATAGTAATACCCTTGATTAAGGTATATGTCAATTTCTAATTGATGTGTAGGAAGTAGAACAGATATGTGGGAGCTAAGATAAGTCCCTTGATAAGAAGTACTGGGAATAGATGACAAAAAAGGTTGTACATGGATAATAAGTGATTATGAATCTCCCACACATCTTTGAGCACAATGAAACAAGCAAACAACTTAATATCGTAAACAAAAGAGCACATATTAAAGCTCAAAATTTCAAATTATTTTCACTGCCATTTAGCTTTACTTTGACTGTAATTAGTATCAACCAGACAGAATTTATTGTGAATGTGTGAGTGTGTATGAATCCAGCCAGACACACAGAAAAGCACAGATAATATATTTAGTGCTTGAGCACAGTTAGAAGAACGATGTCATTGCACAGAGAGATGTTCACACTGTATAATTACCTTATGACAAACACATATATTGGGATTATAAAGAATATTCAATCAAAGAACTATGCCATTCTGCACAGTATATAATTTTAAATAGAAGCATTCCAGCTGTTTCTAGTACTGCTGTCAAGTTTGTATCTAAGCACACTCCAGCGCTAGAAAGTCTGATTTAATGCAGCTCCTCTGGTTTGAATTTTTAAGAGTCCATGTTCTAATCCCCAATGCTCTTTCTGAGCTGTGCAGGACCAACTCCTTACAAGTGTCAAAGGACCTAAAAAATGTAGGATTCACCCACACAGGTATTTTTCCAAAACCACTTTTCCATCATCTGCTCTTTTACAGTGTCTAAACAAATTTTAAAAGAGTCTAGTATTGAGAATTCCTGATGAGTAAAACAAACAAAAAAAGTCTGCATGAGCAAAAAAAAGAAGGTGATGTAATTCCTGAGGAATTATTTTCTCTTTTATTACCCTTCCAAAAAACTGAGGGTTTAGAAATCTGGGTTCACAGACAGGGACAGAAACTAACCCAGTGACGACAACATTCATCAGGTGCATAAAAGGTCAAGGTTAATCTTCAGTGTTGCACTTGTCTGTGTGAAATGAAAGATTGTCAAGGCTAAGACTCTCCAACAACTTCACAGCCAAGTGCAGGAGAATATGAAATCCAGGCACCTTACCTGCTTTGTTCATAAATCTTGTTTTCCATCACCTAAATCCTTGAATGATGGGCTATTATGAACTGCACTAGAGGAAGAAATATAGACATCTAGCTACTTGTCTGAAAACTGGTACAAATCAGTCTATATATGTGTGACAGAAAGTGTGCTTACATACAAAGTTATGTATATATTCAATTTGGTGCCAATATTTTTGCTAATAAAAAGTCAGAAATTTCCAGCCTGCTCTGAATGACTTTCTGTCAAGCACCAGACTAATGTAGAAGGAATGATATGTACAGCTGGGACTTCTGAATTTCAGTTTGCCTTTAACATTTAGCTAATGCCAATTAGTGTTCCATAGTTAATATGAAAGAATCTGTGTTTAGAGGCTTGTAAGTCTTTTTTTTTCTCAGCTCATTAAGAGTAATGTAATAAATAAGATTAGTACTTTTCAAGATGTTTTCCAGCAGAATTAAGAATATAAAAACTAAATTTCTGGGTTTTTTAAAGACTAAAAGATGAAATACATATAAAACCAATTGAGAATTATGAGAAACAAAGAAAAGGGCTGATGGCTTTGTATATTTATGCAATATTTCTTGTGCAAATATTTATACAAAGGGAGAGGAAAATGTCCCAACATTTAAAAATGTTAGTGATTCCTGGCAGCTCACCCTTCCAACCACTCTTTATAACAGAAAAACGCTTTTGCTTGGCCCATCTAAATAGAAAAAAACCTGTTTTCATGGGTGGGTTTGAAAAAAGCAAAAAATCCAGAGAAGTTGTCCTTCAGTTCTCAACCCCCATCTAAGTCGACAAAGGAGATTTTGTAGAGAGCACCAAAAGATTTAGAGAAGAATTGGTGGCTCATCATTATTGTTCAGCACAAAGCTGCAAATCAGCCTGCTTCTGAAGAGCAGATGAGCTATATTAAATAGGCTTATAGTTCTGTGCTGCCAGATTCACATAACTGAGCTATGAAAACAAATCCCCTGGTATTTGACGAAATCCCTAAAGAAGGGCCATGAGGATCCCCTCCCTACCTTGTTCCCCTGCCTTCACATTACCTTTTGATGACCAGAGCCTGAAAAATGCTGAACTGGGGTCTAACTTTTTAAAACAGGCTTTGCATACTAAAGTTCATTTACCTTAATTTGGTGGTATCTGCTGTCAGGAATTCAGGTCAGGTTCCAGGACTCTGAGGACAAACAGCATGTAGCCTCTCTGAAAGTACTCCTGTTTTAGTTTTGACAATCACGTCTTGAAAAAAAGAACCCACCAAGAAATGGGTAAGCTGTGCAGCCTGAAATTTCCTGCAGAAAAGGAAACATCTCCAGAAAATTGAAAATACATTGGAGGAATAGCTCATTTCAGAAGAGTTCTTTAGGTGAAATTGTGGCCAACTCCAACCACCGTCTCTCATGGCCAACTTTAGCCACCTACAATTTGGCTCTTTCTGTTGCCCATGGGGTGGATGGAAGGGGTGGAAGGAGAGGAAAGAAGGGAGAGAGATCTGAAAAGCAGTTCTTTTAAGAGCAGGAGGTAAATTTCTATCCACTCTGGGCAGCATCATACCTTCCCTAAAAATAAGGGAAAAATTCAGGGTGCCTTCAGTCAGGACTCTTCTAAGTTTCTTGTGGAGTTTGATATCTTAATTTCCTCATGCATTTAACTCCTCTGAGAATAATTCATGCACAAAATGTTGCCTACTTATGAAATTCATTTCAAGTGAAAATTGGAATTTTTAAAGAAGAAGTTGAAAATTTAGTGAATTTAATTTTTTTCTATTTCGAAATTTATCACCCCAATTTTTTTGATTATTTTCTCGGAAAATTGGACTTTTTCTCTCCTATAGTCAGTCCAATAATTAGATTTATAGATTTATTATTATAGTCCTCAATTAGATTTATTTATCTCAAGGAGCCTTGAGATTCACCTTAGTTGGTCAAAAATATTTGTACTCTATACAATTTTATTAATTCACAAGTTAAAAATGTGTTTAATGTTTTGTGTGCACCATCAATGTTCTACATTGCCAACACATTGAAACATAAATGTGAATTGTATTATATGTTGCCCCAATTATGTGATAAACATCTCTTCCACAGAATCTTTACTAATTGCTGAAGATGAGAAGAAAATAAGCTATTAAAAAAATTAGTGAGGTGGAAATCAGATTTCAGATAGCTTATCAGAATAGGGCTATTTTTTAAATGCTTCCCTTTTATTATGTACCTTCTGATTGTCTAATTGAACAGCAACTATTTTTGAAATTCATTTCAATATTGTAAAACAAATGTCTCAAAATGCATTTAAATACTTCAACACAATTTCAACTGATTTACCATTACACTGTTAGAGATTTTTTTTCTCCCTGTGACCTAAGTACACATATTGATTTTAGATTATTTAGTTATGGTTTCTTTCTGTCACCTGGAAGAATGGGGAAAACAGAACCACTGGAGGTGTTTTTGTTTGGTTTGTTTTTTGCTGCCACTTACAATCGTTGCCAAGAGCAGTCCCTGCTGCCTGTAATAGCTGATACTTCACACGTCAAAAATTTACCAAGTCCCCAGCCTTCAGCTGAGTGTCCATTCCAGTGCTCATCTGAGCCTGCCGGTGTTTGCCCTGCACAAATCTGTTTGCTCAGGGGAAATGGTTTCTGAACACTGGTGTGTTAGCAGTACTGCTCCAGAAGCAAGATTTGTTTGCATTTATTGTGTTTCGGTATTTACCGTGAGTGCAGAATGTTTATGTGGCTGTGCTATCACTTAAAATAGGTAATCATGCTGCTATAAAACTGCCTTGTGTAGATGCACATCTGTACTCCCCCATGTGTGGGCACTGATTATTTTTCCCATATAGGGACATGTGTGCATGCATGTATGCAGTATGCATATTTTTAATATACATATTATATATAAATATACATGTTTATACATATACATGTGCATCTATAACAGCTGTGCTCCTCTATTTTAACTCTAACAGCCTTTGCCTCTCTGCTTTTACCATTTCACTTTCCAGCAAATGTTCTTGGTTTGGTTATCTGGCGCCAGATTAGGTTTCTGTTAATAATTTAGTGTAGCCAAGTAAAGAAGGAGATAAATGTAACTCTGAGAAGCACTGAACATCTCCTTGTCAATTCATATCGCAATTCCTTTTTTCAGTAGAAGCTCTATTATACTACAGAAACACCAAAACCTTCTTTAATGCTCTTTTGCCTCATGGTTGGGGTGAAAAACCTGTGAAAAACCTGTTTGTTTGCAAGCTCAAATTAGTTCTATTGATGACAGTGCATTCTAGGGAACTCTTACTGGACTTAACTGTGTATCCTTTCAAACATTTTTTTTTTCCCTGAGAGTTTTAATCATGCTTCCAAAATTGTAAGGCACTGCAGGTGATGAAGTGGTTTAACACTATTGACTACAATGGAGTTCCTGTGAGGATCAATGTGGTGTGCTTGTTGCATTTTTTTCTGTGTCTTTAAATACTTTACCCTTTACTGATTTGATTGGTACTGAATGATTACTAGGTTTGGAATCTGTATTTTCTTGATAAAAATAAATATTGAAAGTTCATTAAGGATTTTTTTTTTAATTCCTTTCATATCATTTAGAAATGTTATGAAAGTAGTTCAGAAAGACAGCTGGTCTGATAGCCATATGTAAAGGAAACAAAAAAATTGTCAGACTGGGGAGTGCCCAAGGGTCTACTTGTATGTCACACATACAGTCTGTGTGGCAAACTTATCTATGGGCAATTCAGAATCTTCTGAAAAGAAGCAGAGGCACATCCTTCAAACTTTAGCCTAGAAATCTTTTCCAGTTGCTAGCTGTAGTTTGAAGCTGCAAGCCTTAAAGTCTTTCACTAGCATGCAATTCACTTTATGACTTCATATTCTTATGCCCCAAATACTTGTCTATGCACTTCTTTGTTCTACCTGCTTACTTGTTAGATAATGAATCCATCCTCAACCTAGTCATGTGAGGGTGTTTTTTTTTTTTTCCTTTTTCTTTTGGAGAAAATCTCCCTCACTCATCTTCAGATTCTGGGTGTGTGTGTCCTTCAGCACTCTCTTGTCTGGGGTTATTGATTTATATGGAGACAGTTTGTATCCACAGCATCAGAGATTAAAGTATGTTATGAAAATTAATATCAGCTGCATCTTTCTTCCCTTAAAAGGGTATGCAAACCTCAATATTCACTAACAGAATACTATAGTGTGCTCTAATGACTTGGGCAGACAAAGTGAGTGAACATTTATGAGCCTTTTGTTACAGGAACCCCTCAGTGATCTGGCATAGGAAACCATCATGCTCTAAATTAAGTCAAGTTAGTCACAGAAGACAGGAAAAAATATAACAATTTATTAAAAAAAATTGAGGGATTTATCATTATTGTTACTATAATTTAAAAATAAAAAGTGTGTGTGTATTGTTCAGGCTTCCTTTCTGGAAGTTACCTTTTCCTTTATTTTGCTGACACGTCACAAGGCCATAAATGTGATGTATTGGAGCTGACCTAGAATATAAGCTTCTGTTGAGCTGTGTGTTTATCCAGAACAGGTAATTATTTTCTTAAACATTTCTGACAAAATATCTCTGAATTTTAAACAAAACCAAATGACAAGCAGATATGTGGGAATTGCCTGTCCTAAAAATCCAATCTATATTCCTAAATCTCAAGGGTTTCAGCTGTTCAACCCTAATGCAAGAACACTAAAGTCTGTTAGACATGAAGAGCAATTAATATGATACAGAGAATGGGAAAAATGCGTAGAAATTACACACATTGTTCTGGATCAAGGTGCAATTCACATTGCATGATCACAAATAAGTTATGCATCTGCTACTACATGACATAAGTTATCAAGCACAGACCATAATTTGCTGTTGTGTTTTATTGACAAGAATATAGGGGAGTTATTCCATGTTAAAGATTTGACTTCATAATTTCCTTCAGGTTTATGTGCACACAGATTTTTGAATGAATGCAGAATCACAGACTGGGTAAGGTTGGAATGGACTGCAGTGGATGGGTCATCTGGTCCCACCTCCCTGCTCATGTCGGGTCATGCTAGAAAGCATTGTACAGGATTTTGTCTAGATCGTTCTGGAATATCTCCAGTGAGGGTGAATCCACACCTGAGGGTGAATCCACACCCTCTCTGGGTAATCTGCTCCAGAGTGTGATTACATGCCCAGTAAAGAGGTTCTTCCTCATGCTCAGGTGGAACTTCCTGCACATCAGTCTCTGCCCACTCCCTTTTGTCTTATTGCCTGGCACGACCAAGCAGAGCCTGGTCCATCCCCCTGACACCCTTCTTTCAGATACTCAGAGCCATTGGCAGCAGAGGTGCTTGCATACTTTAATTCTTTAAAAGTTTGGCAGTTTATAGTTAAGAAAATTACCTGTTATGATCCCTACTGTACTGCTAAATCTTATGGCTAAAATTTCTATCACAGCATCAAATGTTCAGGTGCAAATCAGTAGATAAGAGTTCAAAAAGGGAACTTAAAGAGAAAGGCCTTTTTTTTTTTTTTACATTATATCTTCCAAGCATAAGAAGTAAAATGTATAAAAAGTAAGCATAAAAAACTTTGAGAGAAATACAGTTAATTTTCTGGAAGAGTTCAACATTGCATATTAGGAATTAAGAGAAAGAGTTCACAACAGATGATGAAACATTTCAATGTCAGTCCTAATATATTAATTCTTTCTCTTGAGTTTATTCCAGAGAACATATTGGAAAGATGTTGTGCATTCAAAACATCCATTATAGTGTATGTGTACAGAGAACATCTTAATTTTGGGTCCTGTTCTCAAGAACAAACACAATCTGTTGTATGGAGACATTAATTAAAATCCCTACATTCTCTAGTTTTGTACATATATGGACAGAGACCTAATGTATGAGTAGAGTGTGGAGTAAGACTTCTTTCTTTTGAATGAAGAAAAGTTAAAAAAAAAAAAAAATTGTGTTAAGAACACACAGGTATTCACACAATTTGAAAAAAATACATTAGTATTCTCTTCTACTTATGGAGAGAATGCACTAATATTCTTCTACTTATGTCCAGCAAAGATTAATTCTGGTTTAGGTTAGTTATGTGGACTAGTAGCCTCTGTCTCCTTTGTCAGCTGTTCAAGTAACAAGTGTTCAATATTAGTGAAGTACTTATAATTTTGAATTTTAGAAAATGCATGATGAAATAGTTTTGGGTTTATTTGGTTTGGTATTTATTTTCCCCAGAAGTGATTATAACAAAACAGAGAGTATCTGCTCCTTGGTACCTGCAATTTGACTGCATGGAGAGGAACAGCTGAAGGTAACAAAGCCCTTGTTTTAATAACAAGGAGAAAGTTTAATAGATTGAGCCCCAAACCACCAAGTCTAGACCTTGGCACAGTGATGCCTCTGAGTTAAATGGTGCCTGCGTGACTCTGAATCTAATATTGTCCTTTAGGTACAAAGTGTCTCAAGCACTGAAGTCAGAAGTTTTCTATATTTCTTCAGTATGTAGAAGGATGAACAGAATTGATGTGACTAAAACACAAATATTCTGCATTTCATTCAAGGATGTGGTAGTTACAAGCAGGCATGGTGCCTATGTAAATGTGCAAATAAAATATTTCATAAATAAAAGCATACTTTCATTAGTACATTTTAAAACTGGCTTTTATGTTGTGAAATCTATTTGCCTTCAAGCCTTTCTAGTAATAATTATAGTTTTCTACAGTTTCCAAAGAAAAATAGTATTTTCTACAAGACGTAAAATGCTTATTGAGGGCAGGATTTCAATAATAATGGGTAAGTAAATAAGAAACAATACATAGTTAACTTCTTACTGTTGTATGACAAATTTGCAAAGTTGTCCAATAGCATGTAAGTCAAGGGCATGAAAGTGTACTTTGGTGTATTCTGTGATCTGTAATACTTTGTAGGGGGTATTTATACACAGAATTCAATGTTCTACTTAAATGTTTTACTTGTTAATTCACAAGTAAATATTTTTTTTTTCCTTTTCTTTTATGCTTTAAGGGGTAATAAGCCAGTATTAATTTACTGTAAAATATTGCTGCATTTTGGTGTTTGTGGGAACCCCTGCTTATTATTTGTCTGATTGCTAGCAAGGTAATTGTGTAAAAACAAGGTCTTACCCAGTAGATCTTTATCTCCTCACTCACATCTGCCTCCTACAAAGGTTCCTCAGTCACTACTAGTACTTAAAACAACCAATACATAAAAAAGAAGCAAAAAACAAAAGCAGTGTAGTAGGTGGGATTTTACTGCAGTGTGCAGAATCTGTTGCTCAGACCTGCAGGCAACAGAAAACCTTTACTTATCTCAGTGAAAGAGTGAATAAGTTGTTTCTTAGTCTGTATAATGTGAGCTGTAATAACAGTCTCTCCAATCCACCTAGGATCTGAACATGTACATTTTTTTAATAAGCAAGGGCAGAATAAGTCTCCATATGAACTTTTTCTTAAGCTTGTAGTAAAAATCTTTTAACTAGCCTTTATTAATCTCCTAAAGTAGAAGCTACCTGTCGTGTTTATATCCAAAGTGTAGAAAAAGAAGAAATGAGACCTTAAATGCTGTTGAAATCTCAGTATTTAAATTGTTAGTTTGACTTGCAAAAGAAGGTCTGTCTTGCTCACACATGCAGTCTGTGAGGGTTACTGTGTGCAGGTGGGTCCCTTGAACCCTG
>JANPWX010000183.1:1630480-1737524 GCA_024734555.1 Trochalopteron elliotii | reverse complement strand
TCCCTTCCCTTCCCTTCCCTCCCTTCCCTTCCCTTCCCTTCCCTTCCCTTCCCCTCAACAGTGCCAAAATTCTCGCCCTTCACTCACACCTTAAAAAAGCAAATAAAAGCTCAGCAATGATTTAAAAAATTAAACAGAAAGGGAAAAATACTGTAAAGGAAAAGGGAAAAAAAATGTCCCTTTGGAGTGCTAATATGGTTTGCATTCAAAGAGGAAGTCATTTTTGATTAACAAGGAGGTAATGTTTCCCCACAAGGGTGGGTCGTAGATGATGAATAAATAATGTAATCAAATATTAAATTAACTTTATTTAAAAAACTGATTTGCATGTTAAAGGCTTATTGATGTAGTATTTTGTTTACTGTTATTGTTCTGAGGCAATTTTGTAACAAATAGAGACAAGGAGAGGTAATGGCATTCAGTCTTTCAACACAAATGCATTTATATTGATTACTTCTTTTTCTAACAAATTTGTGAGCTTTTCCACCTTTCTGCATCAGAATTTCTTTGGGAACATTTTTTTTTTTTTCTTACCACAATTGAATGTTTTTGAGTGGATGGAGTAAAAGAAATTTTTATTCTCCATTTCTCTTTATTGCTTTGTATCACACCAAAGAGAAGTAATAACATCCAGTTTTCTGACAGGTCAGGAGGGAAAGGTCATGCCGTGCCAAAGGGGAGGAGTGGCCAAAGGACAGGGGCTACATTTACCTTGTCCAGCACAGAGCTCCCCTGGGATTTGGATTAATTACAGCTGCCCATTGATGGGGCCAAGGCTGGGGCAAAGGATCAGTGAGATATAAATGGCCCTGCTCTCTTTTACAGACAGTATTTAGCCTTGGGGCTTTCCACTGAGAGAGTGGGAATTCAGTGTACTTTGGTAATGCAGTTAGCTTTGGTTTCCCCTAATCTCCTGTGAAACTGGTTCTGTAACACGTTTCCAGCAGAAAAGGGAAGAAGATTCTTGTATTCCTATTTTGCTTTTGATTGTGCAGCATGGTAGAGCTGCAGGATTCTTCTGTGATTTAACATATTCACTATATTTTAGAATTGCATAAGTTCATGTAGTATGTCTCCTGAGGACTATATTTCATGATCCTACGTGACACCAGGAAGGCTTTATTAATAAAATTTTGACAAGATATAAAATGATTCTTCTACAAAGGAGCTTGTTGCTTCTGATTAATTTTGAATATATTTGATGGAAGTGTTTCTCTAACTGACTTGTGTAGTAAATTAAAGGCTGAGGTTGCAGGCCCAACCAATAATTGAATTTATTTACTAGCTTGTGTTTCTGTTTATGAAGGTGAGTTGATGGGTTTCCATTACAACCTGTTTGTGTAGCAATATAGCACACCTGCTTTGCAGAAGACAATATCATAAAGCATTCACTTGAATTGTCTTGGCATTCATTGCAGAGGTCATTGTATCCTGTGCTGTATAAATATAAATAAAAGAGCCAGAGTGTAGAATAAATCTGTTTTAAATGCAACAATTAACTCTGGTAGTCATGGTAGATATGATACAGATCAGGATATAACCCACATTTTTGTAGAAAAGTTGAAAATTTTTAAATTATTGATAAATTGATAAATCTGAAACTGGCAGATGCAGTAAACATATCTCACTATTTAGAGATATTTAATGTCCTTTATGCTCATGGAAAGTCAGATATGCATTGTACTTCAGGGATGAGTGAAATCTTCGATATTATGCTGTGCAGTGGGAAACTGGAAGTGATTGTATGAACATTTGAAAACGGGAGGCTTTGTAACTGCAATGTAACTCCTACAAGGAATGAAATGCTAAGCAGTGGAAGAAATTTGTGGAATAGTGCTTTTAAAATTGAAATATTTGATGTGATTTCCTTGAAATTGTTGCCAAAGCTATAGTGATATGCAACAGCTGAAAAATAACAGGACTGACAGGATTCTTCTGAAGGTATTGGTGAAAATACTCAGTTCCATTAGGCGAATCTGAATAGACAAGGAAAACATGTTTGATTTTCTTTTAAGTGATATTTGTGATGCCCTTATTTCAAACATGAGGATTTCCACCTTGCAAATAAGACATCAACACTGCCTGATTTTTCATGGCCAAAGTCATTGCCAATGACAACTGTGAGGTGGATGTACATTTTCTTGTTTTTGCATATTCTTCAAGCTAACTGAAGAATCCATGCTTACCTCTGGCTTGGCACTAAAATGTAAGCTCCAGGAATAGAACAGCTATAGTGTAGCAATGCTATTTCAGGGTGCTGAAAAAAGGATAGAAAAGGCATACCACTAAGGGTAAAAGTCCCATGTATGGGGCTGAGAGCCAACAGATTACTCCATATGTGGCCGAAACACTGCTAAAGACTGTTTTTCTCCTGCAAAAATCGTGTTGGTGGGTGATAGAACCTGCAAACTGACTTACCAGGGCAAAACACTACAAAAACTCAACCAGAGCAAAGAGGTTCTGAGAAGCACAAGCTGGGAACACTCCTGGGACTTCAATATTTTATAGTATGGGGAAATTTTCAATAATAGCTTTGGGATCTAGTTCAGACTCTACTTTACAACAGGTATTTTGCAATGTGAGGTTGGTGTACCTGCAGTGATAACAGCTGCAGCTAATGAATGTCCCTATGACAGGCCTATTGCCATGGAAACAAGAAGGGTTGCAGGCTACTTGATTTATAGAAATTACGGCTTCAATAAGGCATTTCTTGCTCTTTTGAGTTCTGATTTAATTAGAAAGAAGAGTGATCTGTGCAGTGTAGATGTTATCTCCAGCAGTTATTGGATCTGTATATTAACACAGCTGTTGGCTTGCTCCATCTTAAATTCTCTGTGTTTTGACTGCTGAGCAGATCCCAATCTACCTGTCTAATCTGATGGAATTGTTACTTTAAGGGTATGGTCTGTGATTATATAATCACTGCCTGGAAACATAGCCAGGATTGTGTTAGAAGGAATCTAGGAAAGAAACAACTTCAAACTCTACCTGATCCTAATTTGCATTTGGCCATTTAAAATGGTTGTGCCTATAAGGTGATTTTTTCCAAACTAACTTACTTTCAGAAAGTTTGGTTAATTATTTTATATATTTGAGGCTATACTGGAAATAGGGAGTTGGATCTTCTGTGGCTCTTTGAAGGAATTTCTCAACCCTAATAAATATATTTGATGAGTATGACCCAAATGTTGTTGTACCTTGCCCCTCTTTCTTAGAGATACAAAAGTTGACGAGGTCAGAAATTCTGGCTGAGATAGTATCCAAAAATAAATAAAACTCCTTGTAGCACAAGTTCTGTCTGATGGCACTAACATGTGTTGCACTAATTCATAAGCCAAAGTGCCAACAGTTTGCTGTAGATGTCAAGAGGGGGAGTGCAAAACAAGAAATGTTTATACACATTGAGAGGAATGATATATACATACATATGGAAATAAAACAGGGTTGTAAATGCTGATATCTAATTTGGAAAAAAATTGTTTATCTCAATGCAAGATGCATAGTTCAATTTTAGAAGTAATTTTAATAGAAAAATGAAATAAACGAGACTCTAGATTCTATCTGACTTCTCTCTTTACAAGTCCCTGCTTAGAAGGATAAACATTTTAGAAGTTCCCAAACATGCAAACTATTATGTTCCCAAATATGCAAACTGCTTCCATTCTTTTCTTTCTCCCTCACTCAATGTGTTGTGAATGTTTTAATGCAGAAATAGCCATCAAAGTGACCCTACATAATACATACTTCTGCTAACACAACAAAAAAACCCAAATCTTTCAAGTGCCCTCAGCAAAGAAATTTAGAATAGATATAAGAATCAACTGTTGCAAGTTTTGAAAGGAACAATTACTTCCACAGGCTGATGTGTGAGACCATTACAGATAATAATTGAGAAAAACACATTCTTTTAAAGTTTTTATACCCTCTTTGTCCAAAATAACTGTTAACTTATACAATTAATCACATATACTCTGAAGTCCAGATCAATCATCTTCATGTCATATACACACAGTATAGCAATACTTCTACAAGGCTTAGGAATTAGCTTAATGTACAGCAGGTATATAAATCTGTCCCAGGAGTTATTAATCTTCAAGGGTTTACTACATGTCTATTTCCATTTTTTAGTGCAAACTGGAAAAGTGAAAGTACTGATGACAGGTCAAGCAATATAACTGCATTTTTTAAATGTCTCAGCTGCAAGTGAACTCTCACTGCTTGGTGTGATGATTTTGCAATGTGCACAGCAAACAGAGGACATCTATGCTGCTTAAGTGGCCTTTATAGCCTGATCAGAAAGACTTTCCATGTTTAGTCACTTCTCTTTACAGTTGTACTAGTGGAAAGAGTGATGGTGGCTGTGGCCAGAACAGATGAGCAGGAATGCCCAGGTGTGTCTTCTACCTTGGAACAGTTCTGTTGACATTCCTGGTGTTCAGATTAAATGGCAGGGGGAGAACTCGTCCGAAAGGCTTTGCACATGGATGTGTAGCTGCCTTGACATCAGGATACATCTGTCTTGAGTGAAGTATTGCATGGCTGAAGGAATGCTATTCCAGGAGTCTGAAGGTAGTGGAACATCCAGATGATTAGGCTGGTGGTGTCTTGTTTCAGAACAGCCACTAACTTGGTAAATATTTTTTTTCCTGGAGGCAAGGCAAATTTCAAAGTTTCTCTTCTTCTGATTTTCTCTTCTTCTAAGTTCAGGGTTTAGCTTAGTTTTCCTAGCATTCTAACCACAGAAATACATGCTTGTTCTTTCCTTACTTCTCCCTGGTATTTTTTCAGGAATGTCCTCAAGTTTTCATCTTCATTGTGGGTTCATGGGTAAAATATATTAAAATTTGGAATAATAATTAAATTTATTATTAACAAAATCAGAGCAGGATGTTGAGAAGTAAAAGAAGACCTTAAAAACAGCTTCCCCCACCCCTCCCTATTTCCCAGCTACACCTCTTCCCTCCCACAGTGGCACAAGGAGAGGGGAATGGGGGTTATGGCCAATTCATCACAGGTTGCTCCTGCTGCTGCTCAGGGAGAGGAGTCTTCCCCCTGCTGCACCATGGGGATCCTCCCATGGGAGACAGTTCTCCATGGACCTCTCCAATGTGAAACCATCTCACAAACAACAGCTCTCCACAACCTGCTGCAATCTGGGTCACTCTTCCCTGTGGTGCAGTCCTTCAAGAACAGCCTGTTCCAGCAGGGGTCCCTGATGGGGTCATGGGTCCTACAGTCCTAGCAGGAAACCTGCTGCAGTGTGTCTGCAGGTCCCTGTCAAGAGTTTGCTTCAGGACAGGCCTCCCATGGGTTCACAGCCTCCTCCAGGCATCCACTTGCCCCAGTGTGGGGCTCCCCAGGGGCTGCAGGTGGATCTCTGTATCCCTGTGGATCTCCATGGGCTGCACCACGGGCTGCAGGGGAATCCCAGCTCTGGTGCCTGCAGCACCTCCTTCACCTTCTTCTTCACTGTACTTGCTGTCTGCAAGGGTGTTCCTGTCACGTCTTCTCAGCCTGCTCCTCTGACCTCTATTACATCTGTGCAATAACTTTTTTCTTTCTTCCTCTTGCATCTGTTGTCCCAGAGGTATTACCATAATTTCTAACTGGCCCAGCCTTGGCCAGCAGCAGGTCTGTCTTGTAGCCATCTGGCATTGGCTCTGCTGGGCATGGGGGAACCTTCCAGCAGCTTCCCACAGAAGCCACCCCTGTAGCCAGCCCACTGCCAAAGCCTGGACATGAAAACCCAGTAAGGAGGTTCTGTCATGACTTAGCACATCCTTCCACCTGAGCTGACTTACAAGAACTCCTGCAAGAAACAGCACAGGTGTAAAAAAATGGAAGAAGAGGAGGGAATCTCACTTACTACATTTGGTGATAGTGTGCTTTAGTTGAAGGACTCAAGTGTCAGGACCAAACTTACTGTTGATTTGTTCCTTAGAAATGTAATATATGGTTGAGATATGGTTGATGGTCACTCTCTTTAGATTGTGATAAGGTGTTAAGAAAGACCTGCTTTTAGCACTAAGTAGTTAAAATGCTTCTGTGCTCTCTTGGACTGGTTGTCTGTTTGCTACCCACTGTCATTTCTGTAAGCGGTGTTGTGTGAGTACAATCCTCTCTGACCAGGGTTTTGTGCATATCCCACACATAGAGGCTGAAATGTTAGAGATCATGTTTACTTACCAGAAAAAAAAATTGATTTAGCAGACAAATGAATAATATGCTGGAAAAGCCATAAAGATAAAAGGTACAGTTAGTGGCACCCTTTGTGTTGAGATAAATGAGTTTGTCTTGTGCTTCCCTTAGAAGAGGGGTGGTCAGTCACATGCTGCATATTCCCAGAGCTTCATCCACCCACCTCCTCTTCCTCGCCCTCCTCCACTGCAAGGGTTTACTGGTCAGTCACAAACACCACAGGCTGCTTTGTGAAGCACTGGCTACTCCTTAGGCTGCTTTTAAAGAATAGTGAAGACATAATCTCAGTGCCTAATTAAAAATACTCTCTTCTTAATTTTTGAGCACATAATATTTAATAAATTCTTATTATTGGGATTGTAATTTTTTATCAAGAGATTTATCACCTACTGGTGTCTTGAGAAGCATAGATATATACACAGGTAATGTATATTAAACCATAGTTTTAGATTAATGTCCTAAGTTTTAAAAAAAATAAGCATGAGAAGCATTCATTCTGGGCTAAAAAAAAATACAACTTAACCCAGTTTTATTGTGCTTACTTGTGTTTGTCAAAAAAACCTACTAATTTTTTTTGTCATGTGTCCGTACCATATTTATTTCAAGATAAAACTTGTGCTTGCAGTTCCTAATGTGCCTTATTTCAGTCACCACAGGATTGAATTTGCCAAAGGAAGTGTTAGAGAACAAAGCAGTGGCTAAACAGTTGTCTTTATTACCTGGGACACATGACCTTGAATCTTCTCAAAGACTTCTTATAGAAAAGGAAATCTGCCTTCAGGAGTCTTGAAGCAGTCACATCCCATTCCTTTGTTCTTAGGGGTGTGTATGGATGCTCCATCTCTCTGTCTCTTCCTCTCAGGCAAAATGAAAGGCACCCTCAGAATTCCAGTGTGTTTCTTTCTGGGTAGCAAATTTACTCGATGCTAGAAGCATGAAAACATATTGCTGTTACCTTGTATTATATTAAATACATGTTAAACTTCTGGGCTAACATACATATACTTCTAGGATATCTTTCCCTCACACAATGTCTTGTACAAGAGTTTGTTCATGACAGGATGAAAGATCATCAACCCACCTAAAAATGAAACTAGCAGTTATTTTCCATGTGTTTGGAATGATCTCATGAAGCCTGTAAGAAGGAATGGTTGGTGAAGCTCTCTAGCAAATACAGGCATGGGTATCCCTATCTCAGCATAGGAATATGTTCAAGCATCACTACATTTGTTCTATCCTGGACTGGAACAAAAGATTCCTAACTGAGGAAAGAGACCCAGTTCAACAGTGTAAAATTTTAATCAAAGCAAAACCCAACTTTGCTTTGTTTTCATTTTAGAAGTCTTTTTTGTATCATTTTATTCCCTGAAACTGGAAACAATCTATTCCCATGGAAATTCTGTGTTTCTTGAATAAGTATTTTTCTTTGAAGAAAGGAGCTTATTTCTAGAATATATCTTTATTATATTTTTTTAATATACCTTTCAGCAGTAAACAAATTAGAAACACACTTCCGTATTTCAAAAATCTCATCTCAAACACCATTTTGGGACAAATAGCAGGCTGGGAGGAGTCCTCTGCCACTGTTCTGACCCAGCAAATACTGTTTATGATAGCCAGTGTATACCAGAGTTATAAGACTGTCATAATTTAGCACTAGCCCAGCCCTACAGAGCTGTTCACCCACGCCCCCACCAGTGAGATGGGGGAGAGAATTGGAATGGTAAAAGCTACAAAACTCATCCATTGAGATAAAGACACTTAATAGGAAAAAGAGAAATCCATGCAAGCAAACAAAGCAAGACAGAAAATTGTCTCATTACTTCCCATGGGCAGGCAGGTGCTCAGCCATGCTGGGAGAGCAGGGCCCCATCGTGTGTAACTTGAGAAGACAAAGCCATCACTCCAAATGTTCCCTCCTTTCTCCTTCTTCCCCTCACTTTACATATTGAGCATGATGTCACATGGGGTCACCTGTCCTGCCTGTCCCAGGCACCCCCAGCTTTCCCCAGTGTGGCAGCACAAAGAGCAGAAAAGGCCTTGGCTCTGTGATATCCCTGCTCAGCAATAACAAAAACATCTCTGTGTTATCAACCCTGTGTTCAGCACAAATCCAAAACACAGCCCCACACCAGCCACTGGGGAAAAAAAAAATAACTCTACCCCAGCCAAAACCAGCACAAAGACCCAAACAGAAAGTTAATTTTTTAATACTGTACACATATGTTTGTATATATATATAATGGATTAAGTTAATCAGATAAATAGCTAAAGTGATTGTTGGGTGAAATGTTTTAAGAAGGAAAGTTATTAAGAGAGCATGAAAAATTGCTTTTTGTGGTGTTGACAAAAGCATCACAAAACAGAGAACAACTTGGTAGAAAAGTTAGCAAGGGGTATCAACAAAACCTGCCTATTTCTAAATCCAGAGTGCTGAGATTTTAGAATAATATAGAAAAGATATGATTGATAATTGATCTGATAAATTTCAAAGCAACCATACATCATCTGGATCACATCATGTTGTAATCAAGAATTTTGAGTTGAGAACTTGTGTCTCAATTCCACAATACATAACTTCATTATGACCACATTCCATCATATTTTAACATAACATTTAAAAAAATTGTGACATGCCAGAAATTAAGTACCAAAATCGTATATTTGTATGAATAGATCAAATAATTGGAAAGAACCTCATGGTCAGTGAACCTCAAATGGTAGACCAGATGAAAGATGGTAACAATAAGGCCAATGAATATTAAATGAAACAAATTATAGAAAAGAAAAAATGCAATTAGGAAATTAGTTTCAAAAGGGTATCTAATAAGTTCAGCTTAATGGCCAGCTCATTTTAAATACTATTACAAGCTTTTCAGCTTGCTCAAGTACTGATGGAACAGCTTTTTCCATTTTAGTCTGGGCTTTGATTCATATTCAGGTATTGCAGAGATCCTGAAAAGATTAATATAAATGTAAATAATATTTACATTCAAGATGGCTTGGAGGATTTTTTAATGATGACTATAATAATATGAATGTTTATAACATAGATGGTTTGGGAAATGAATACTCTCAATTTCTCTGATAATAAAAATCTCTTCATTCCGTGTTTAGACAGAGTATCCCAAGCTTTGTATGCCAGGATACTAGAGCAGAATTTTTCTTGAAGTTAACATCAGGCAGATGAGGTGTGATTCAACTTGTAAATGGCAACACGATTCTATAAATAAAGAGAAATAAAGTCAGAGCAGAACTGTAACCCAGTCTGAAGAAGTCTCTAAATGCTGGCACATTTTCAATAAACGGTGTCTACTAAGTCAGAGCTGTAATTGCCATTTAAGAAACATCCACAATGTGCTATCTCCTTGTGTATTAGGAGAGACCAAAGAGATATTGGGTCATTATGTAAAAATTGGTAATTAAGAGAAAGTGATTTTCCAGTTAATTTGCATGTTCATTATATATTGAATATTATTTAGGTTTTTTTGTGTCCTTTTTGTTTCTCATAAACTTGACCCAAGGGATCCTACATTGTAAAAAGACGTTTAAATTATAAAATAAGACATATATTTAACTGAGTCATTGAACTTTTGTTGTGACTAATGATTCTTCCAGCAATCATTGCATTAGGGAAAACATTTCTTTTTAAGTAAATAATGTTCACTACCTTTTAGAGCTGCTGTCAGTGAAAAGAAAATAATCTACTGAAATATCTATATCCTTTGATGATCTCTCTGAGGGCATCTTGTAGATTTAAATTAAACTGATCAAATAGAAAGAGATATACCCTTCAAAATACTTTAACTGATTTGACTACAAAGAAAAATAAAGTCATTCCATGTGGTTATGAAGAATTGCTGGCAGCCTGAGTTTCAAGAAGAAGAGGATTGATTATTTTATCGAAATTGAAGGGTTTTCCTTATGCACTTTACTCACATATGGGTATATTAATGAAGAATCTAGCTCTGTAGAAAGAAAGAACTGTGCTGCCTTTACTTAGATGTGGTGTGCTTACAGCTTTACTCAGATGTAGCATAAATCAGGTTTGAAAACTGTGTGGACTCCAAGATGAGTTGTGGTTTTCCGGATAATCTGAGTCACCTACAGGATTGATTGATGGCATTCTGTTTCAAGCTGATGGGAGACTTGTCATTGATGTGAATGACAGATGTCAGTATATTTTGGAAATCAATTTCTATATGTAGTTTGGTGCTGACTGAATTTTATTTTGATTTTTTGGAAGGATCTTCTTTACCTTTTACAGCAGCTTCAAAGCTGTAATCTGTGTGCTCCAGTATGTGTGCTCATACGAATCATTACTGCTTCTTTTAATTAATATGATGATAAAGTTTTAAGATTTTTCATTTACTGATTATTTTGCTAGGAAATTTTAGCCACTTCTAGACCTGACATTTTGCCCACTTGTATTTAGTGCTGATGAAAGGTGTAAATAAGAAATGATTTCATAAGCATTGTGTGTGAATAAAATTTTATCTTTTTATGTCCCCTAAATTCTCATAGAGGTGATTTTCAAGCAGGCTTGCAAAGATAGATGTAATTTAAAAAAACAAAAAAACAACCCACAGAAAACTGTCAGCCAAATATTTTGGCTTCATGATTTTTTTTTTCCATATACAAAGGAAAAAAAAATAAAGTTACTAATTCTCGGTCCACAAAGTGCTATGAAAAAGACATAAATTAAAAAAAACCCAAAAATTATTATTGACATGAACTGTTCCTAACAGTTATGGACCCTAGAATAAAAGACTACAAGATACAGTGGTGCATCATACATTGAAAACCAGAGTTTGAGCATGAAAACTGTGTTTACCATCCTGAATAGATTAGGGACACAGAGTAATTCCAGTCCTCCTTTGGAAGAATGGAACCTGCTGTATTAAAAGGCAAATGAATGAAACACAAGATTAATTTGAACACTTATTATCTAACAGCATGAAAAATCTTCCATTCCTACCTCATATATCCAATATCTTTGAGAAATCATTGAGTAAATACCTTGATATTTTGCAGCAATCTATATACACATTGTCTGCTGCCAAGGATTTGGCAGAGTTAGCTCTCAGTAAGGCTGACCTCCTGTTTTCTCATGTGAAACCTGAGATTTTTGTCATACAAGCATTCTGTGAGATCCATGCAGTCAGGATTACTTGCCTCAGTCTTAGAGAGTAGTGTGTGATAGTGTTCTAATTCTGACATTTCTCTTCATATATACCTGGTTCATCTTTTCCTCTTTTGGTTTGTTTGAGTGCATAATACATACAATGGCTATAAAGCACTATCAGCCTGGTAATCAAATGGACTTTTCATTGCTTCCTGAGTGAGGAGCACAACTTTCTCCACCTGCATTACGTTTCATTTCTTAAGAGGAATTATATGGTCTGGAGTATTTTCACAGCCAGTGGATCTAGGCTGAGAAAAATTAGGAAAAAGGCATGTTTTAGATTATAAGTGTGAAATCTGGACCTCATTTGAATTCAAGGACAATATTTTGGTTGAAGAGTGTATCAAAAAGAGTCAGCCTTCTGAGGAAAAAATATCCTGCTAACCCTTCCCTCTCATGTAAAAAGAAGCAGAGTTTCAGCTCTTAGATCTCTCCTGAGTTCTGTGCAAGGAAATATGAAGTTTGTCAGGCAAACAGAGATCAAAATGTATAGGGTACTTTAAAAATTAAAACCAGTGCCCCAAATTCCACTTCAACAGTTACAATATTTACAGAGCATCCAGAGTTCAGTTTAAAGTTTTTAATGGTGTGAACACAGATTTGGTAAGCAGGGAATTGCTGCCTGGCTTAGGTTCCAGTGTTCTCAGGAATGAGCCATTCACCCATTATGTTGCATTTGCTTGTTTGCATACAGAGAAAAGGGGTATAGTGCCTGAATCAGAAAGAATTTGGTTTTTTCACATATTCTTAAATGTAGATGGAAATTCAAACTGCTTTGGACCTTTAATAGTGCTGGTTGAGAATAGATATTATAAAAACCCTTAAACCCCTCATATGAAGTTGTTGCAGTAACCCACAAAATTCAAACCACTTTAGATTCTTGCATTCAGCTTGTATTTAGCATTCAGTGTATGGATAATGAATGTATCAGGAAAAACTCCTTCAAAACAATAGAAGAACAGGACAAGCAAAACTCCCAGCAGCCTGAAGATCCAATGGACTTAATAAAGGGGCAAGGAATAATATGTCCACCATACCAAGTGAAAAGTTAAAATGGTCCACAGATGTTTTGAAGCTTTGGAAATGTAAAGACTTGAGGAAAGGTGTTTGGAGATGTGTTTATAAATGTTGAAGTCACAAGGTATTTGGCACTGAAGTGCAAGTAGCTGATTTCTGAACAAATTTAAAAAATACCAGTGCAAAAGCTGCAGCTGCACTGTCTTTGGCTGATGTATGCGAGCCTCCTCCACATGAGTGTATTGCTTTAATCAGAAAAGTTTGCTTTGTTTGTTTGTTTGCTCATGTCTTAGTTTTCCAATCATTATTGTTAAAGGGTTCCCGCTTCTTTGAGGAGCAAGAACTGGCAGTATGTCAGAATCTCAGTATATTGTTATGCAACTGGAATATGTACCAGGAATAAAATTATAAATCAATTCTGTGATGCACTATTGAATGCCAGAAATGCTTTTCAGAGATAAGAGAATCCCATTACAAATGCTGATTTTTCAAAATTATTGTAAATCATGACCAATATTCACTGAGCACTAAAAATTCAATAACAGTGCATGCCATTTCATGAAGCTGCCTCCAGAATTTATGTCATGCTGAGTTACTGCCTGGCACCCCTTCAGAAAATAAGGATATTTTTAATATCTCAGGTCATGTAAAACTAAACAGGTTAACCTAAACCCCTGTGCACTATCATTTGTACAAAGTGCCAATAACCACCACAAGGTAAGCACTTCTCTCCTGTGCTGGGGAATGCCACTAAGAGGATCATTTTTCTTCTCTTCTTGGTTGAATCCGATTGTTTCACTCAATGGAGCTTCAATTCAGCCAACAGCATTCTGTGCACTCTAAGATAAGGAACAATCATCAGCCAAAGGAAATACAGGTCTCAAAAGAAATTTTATAAATTCATGGGTTTTGCTGTATACCACACTTACTTAAAAGTGAAATACACACACTCAGATGCACATATATATATATTTTATATATATATATATATATGTATATACAACCCATATATACATGCATATACAAAAATCACTGCCATCAAGAAATAAAAATGTTTTTAAAAACTTGCACACTTTAATACTCTGAGATTACTTTAGTAATCTGAGAATCTTTTGGTCAGATTTGTGAGTGTGGGAGGCTAGAATTTGCTAGAAAATTGATGTTGTAATATTCCCACAAGGGTAATGTAAAGCTTTAGGTCTTTTACAGTCTCTGCACAACATCTTGTAGCGACAGAGAGAGAGAGAGAGCTTTGAACAAATCTGAGGCATGTCTCTGCATTTCTTATATTCCTCCATATATTATTTGTTTAAATTATGTATATGTTTCTTAAGATATGCATTCAAATAATATAAAGACCTTTGTGTTAATATATATTAGAAAATAAAGTTATAGAGTTGAGCTCCCTACGATATTTAAAAACTTGTAGAAATATCCATTTTTCTAGATGTTGTTAACTATCCATCACTTTTTAGCAGTATGTGCATAAGAGAGGAAGGGACTCTGTTTAGAGTAATGCACTTCAGGCATTTTCTTATTGCTAGGGGGTCTTAATTTTCTTTATTTTCTTCTTAAGTTTAATTATCTTCACAAATTTTATATATAATCTTTTGGAGAGTAGAGAAGTTGAGTCTGGTGGGTTGTGTGTGGCAACTGGACAAAAACTATGTGCCTGTGCATCATGGCCAAGACTATTGCTCACAACCACCTAGTCACATTCCCTAGCCACAGAGATGCAATGCCCTAAGAAATACAAAGGCTTTGGGAAATCAGAGAAAGACATGCTAAACTGCCAGGCATCTAAACCTTGAATTAATCATGCCATTGTCCTGTCTGGTCAGGACAGGGTTCAAGTTTTTGGAGCAGGCAGGAGAAACATGGCCAAGACATCGAGGTTGTTCTGTACAACCTCATGTCATTGCTGGGGTGGAGAAAAGGGGCTCCTTCTGGCCAAACAAGCACATGGAGTGGTGGGGTAACACTGACCCCAAACCAGTCCAGAGGGAGCAGCCAGGGTGCTCTTACTGGAAGTTAGGGCCCTGCAGAGGGGCCTGGACAGGCTGGACAGATGAGGCCAATCAAACAACATAAGGTTTTAGAAGAACATGTGCTGGGTCCTGAAGTTTGGCTACAGCAACTCCTGCAGTGCTACAGGTTGGGAACAGAGTGGCTGGACAGTGCCCAGGCAGAAAGAGACCTGGGGGTGCTGGTGACAGCAGCTGAACATGAGCCAGCAGTGTGCCCAGGTGGCCAAGAGGGCCAAAGGCATCCTGGCCTGGATCAGGAATGGTGTGGCCAGCAGGAGCAGGGAGGTCATTCCTCCCCTGTACTTGGCACTGGTGAGGCCACACCTTGAGTGCTGTGTCCAGCTCTGGGCCCTCAGTTTAGGAAGGACGTTGGGATGCTTGATTGTGTCCAGAGAAGGACAACAAGGCTGGTGAAGAGTCTGGAACACAAGTATGGTGAGGAGTTTAGGTCAGACATACAGAAGAAGTTCTTCACTGTAGGAGAAGGGAATACAGGTGACCTTTCCCCTCATAATTAACAGCTGTGTTAATTGCACAATACAGCCTCACCCCTGATGAGTCAGAGCTGTAGTCAATAAGGATGAGTGAGATAAAAGAGGGTGTGAGCTAGTACGGGGAAGATCATCAGGGAGGAGGGATGTTGAGGAGCATGAAGGAGAGAATCATGAAGAAGGATCCTGGGGAGAGAGAATCCCTGCTGTGAGGTCAGTCTGGGTCTGCAGTTAGAGCCTGTTGTTGGAACCTGCAGTCACAGTCTAGCCAGGTCAAAGCTGCAGTCAGTGTTCAGCAGGAAATAACCAGCAGTCAGAGGCTGCAAGGGAAACCTGCAGTAGGAGCTGCTGTAGGCAGTGTCAGTGAATGGTTGGAGTCAGGATGGCTGAGCTGTAAAGGGGAATAAACCAGAACCCTTTTCATGCTGTGTTTAACAAGAAGTCTGTGCCTTAGCTCTTTGTTACCCTCTAATATGAGGGCTGCTGCAACACTCCACAAAAAAGGGCTATTGGGCACTGGAATGAGCTGCCCAAGGAGATGGTGGAGTCACCAATCCCTGGAAGTGTTTAAGAAATGACTGGATGTGGCACTTAATGCCATGGTCCAATTGACAAAGTCTTTTTAGGTCACAGGTTGGACTTGCTCTAAAAGGTAGTTTTAGAGCAACCTTCTAGTTGATTCTGTGGCTGTGTTTGTGTTGAGCTCTGAGGTGAATGTTTTTGCATGTGAACCAGTCTCTCTTTCATACGCTTTTTTTATTAATATTTTTGCAGTTACTGTTTGTTTCCTTATCTCATTGCTGTTTCCAGTGTATTGTTCTTACTCCAACATGTGATCTTTACCTTTTGTACCTCCAGTTCCCCTCTGCTACCACCCACCACAAGAGGGAAGGCAGGGAGAGCTGAACTGAGAATGAACAGTATGGCTTGAAGAGTTTCAGTGAGAGCACTAAATTGGGGAGTACCATTCCCAAACTATGATAACTTTAATTGGTTCCTAATGTGGCGCTCAAAGAGATAACAGATTTAACATAAGAGTGGGTTGGACACAAATTCTGAGTAAGCATTTGCTGGTCTGTCCAGATGGCTGTGGTACCTAACCCTGTGTATGTTTCCATATCTGCACTGTGTGTCCAGCATGGTGCTCTTTCTTAGGGTAGGGAGAGGGATCAAGATTGCTTTGTTGATGTACCCTGAGGTATCAGCTCGTGACATGATAACTCACAGGGTCATTTGGGATGCCCATTCAGTGTTGCTTTCCTACCCTTATCTGGGGCGCTACCTTTGAAATTCCATTAATAATAGTGAGGGAAACAGGGGAGGATGCTTTTCCTCCCCTTTCTCTCCTTCAGGTTTGTTATAACAGCTTTTGAGGATTTGGAATTTCTCTTAGATGTTAAGGCAAGCATGTTCTTGTTTCTAGCTCTGCCAAGTCTCCTCAGTGCTATCACACTCTGTTTTGTTTAGAATTAAAAAACAGATTTTTAGGAGGGTCTTTCAGACATCTGCCCTGAGGGTGGATAGTTGTGAATGGCATGGAAGGTAGGAGAAAATGGACCAGCTTTTGAAGGATTATTCTTATCCAGCAGTTTGGAAGTTTACCCCTGATACAATACCCTGATAAAGTGATAGAATATTTGGAAGAATAATGCTTTAAGAGTTCAAAAGAGGTACAAAGTTAGTAGTGTGCTGGGCCCTGGCTACTATTTATCAGACACTACTTAATACTAGACAGTCCCCTCAGGAGCAGGAGGAGACAAGCAAGACAAAATCTGTTCATTTAGTAAGGGATGAAGAGGAAGTAGGCCCCAAAATCCATTGACCTCTGGGTTATGGGCCCAGCAGGCTTCCTCACAACTCTTAGAGCCAATAAAATGTTTACTGAAAACAACATGTATATATAAAATAAATTATCTCCCTTCAAATAGTGGCTGTAGGACACCTAATGAAGTGTAGTGCAGCAATATGCTAGCCTAGATATGCAACTCTCATTCAAAATATGTCATGTCTAAGTATGGAGGTTTTCCAGCAGCCTGGGTCTGTTGTTGTGGCTGGGAATGAGTCTAATGTGCCAAGTTAAAGATGAGATGATGCTTACGGTGAGCATGCTGGAGAACTCTCCCGTGCATCCTTCAACTCATTGGGCTCTGAACAGGCTAGCTATCCCTGGCCCAAAATGTTTTTTATGGATTTCATATGTGTTTCCCCATAGTTAATAAACCCTCACAGTTAATGAGCCCTCTGCAGGGCACAACTTAGAGTTTCAAGAGCTCGCTGGGTCCATGGCAGCCAGATCCAGCAGAGTGACTGCACTCAGTCCAACGAGCCTGGCTGAACCCAAACCCTTCCCTCAAATGCCTAACTTATCATCCTGCACTCTCCAATACACTGGGGTTTGGGGTTTTAATCTTCTACGCCCCCATTACCCTATGCAATTGTGTCCTGCCTAATGCCTGTTGTTTTCTGTGTGCTGAATGGAGCAAGTTGCACTTCTCAGACTTCTCCCCAGTTAATTGCTGTTCTCACTCATTTCTAATGCACAGGCTCAAATTTAGGAATTCCTCATCTAGCAATTGCACTTCTACTATGAAATTCACAATGTGTGCTGTGTGGAAAAAAGTCCTCAAGAGTTTAAGGATCTCAACCAAGTTTTCTGGATGCATTTGTTTTCTCTTTTTTTTTTTTTTTTTTTTTTGGCAACTGGAGTTGTCCAAGGTGTTTGTTTTTCAAAATCAGAAATGAAAGTGCAGCCAATCAACTGTCTATTTGTAAAACCAGCCAGTAATTATAGCAACATTCAATTTTATAGTTAAACTAGAGGCTGTTTTTCCTTTACTCAGCACCAAACTTATGCTTTTCCCAGCACTACTTTGTCACCTCAGTTTCTGCTTTTGTGAACATTCTCACACAAAAGCCTCCATTCTGATTATTCTGAAAAGTTTATGAATCAGAAAGAAAATTGCCCAGAAGATTGAGCTGAGGATTCCTCTTGAATAAATGAATCTTCTGGTGATATAATCCAACACAGTCTTTTCTTTGCGAGCTTCACAGTGAGGAAGAAAAAACTTTGTGCTAAGATTTAGAAGAAGCAATATTGGGACTGTAAGTGTAAACTGTCTTTCTCTTGAGATTCTCAAGTACTCCTAAGTACTTGGAACTTAGGACCTCAGCTAAATTTTCAGTCAGTTGCAAAATTTTGAAACAATTAGAAGAATATGTCAAAAAGCCATTTCTCTCCTGATCATACTTCCATATGCTGAGAGTAGCCTGCTGTCTGTTTTTTTTTTTTCTGTCTCAAAAAGAGGCAGAATTTGAGCTTCAGATTTTAAAAATACCCGAGGAGCAGGTCTCAGTCTTGCATATATATAGATATATGCATAAGGCTGCAGTATCTATATTTCTTTTTATATTCCTTTTTCCTAAAATTCTGAATCAAAAATGTACCTGGTGAGATTCACCTTTACCTATCAACTTCCACCAAAACTGGCAGAGCCTATGATACTTCACATGAGATGAGTTTACTGGCATGAGTGTTTTTTATGGAGTAGTTTTTCTCTCTCTCCCTGTGTAAGGGCAAACCCAATGCAGGGAAAGGACAGAACTGACAGGAGCTTATTGGCTTCACGAGCATCCCCCTGATTACCTGTAAGAGATATGGTGTTCGATGAATGCTCTGAATATTAAACATTTGGTTTCCTGTTTGCCTTTACATTTTGACATCATATAATCCTATAGGAGTGAAAACAAGCAGGATCTGGTCTGAAGTTTTAATCATTCCAGTGTTTTTCCTGTTCTGAATCTCATTGCTATTTCCCTCACAACTTCCCAACATCAACCTTTGTAGTGTGTGTGATTATCTCCTACAACTTCCAGCATTTCCACCACGGGGGTTCAGATCTATCTCTGAAAATGGACCTAGTTTTGCAGATCTCACTTGTAATCAGAAAACGGACCTGGTTTTGTCAGCCATCATTTCATCTTGGCTTTTCCTTCTCAGCTTTCAGTCTTTTTTGTCTACCTCTCCTCATTTTGCATCTCCCTTAAAATGTGCTCAGAGTATATTTACAAACAAATTATAAGTCATAATACCAATAATCTAAGTAATATTTCCTTTAGCAGCATAAGGCCCCAAACTCATTCTCACTTCATGGTATTTGAGAACATGAAAGGAGTTGGATTTTGATCTGCTTCATTTTATGAGTCTAATATTTTATGAGTTTGAGTTGGCAAAATTCCTGTAAAAATAGACTTCCTTTATAAAATTCTGCAGTAAAAATGAATAACTTTTCTTTGGCTGTTACTCCAGGTTTTTGTAATAAAACTTATGACAATGTTCTGAAGAATTTACTACAAACTGGCAACTTGATGCTTTTTAATATATTCATAGAATACAGTAAACAAATACTCAAAATTATATAAAAATATTACTTTAGAGGATCTTCTAGAATTGCTGTAGATGCATTTGGAATTCCTGGATTTCAATTTTATCTTGGGTTCATTTCTATTATAATTTGCAACAGAAGTCTTCATTATGGATAGTTTTCTTGCTGTTTGGGGTGTCGTCTGAGTTGACTGACATGATGAAATAAAAATGAGATAGCTTATTTAATTCACTCCAGCTTATCAGAAACTTCTCACCACAGATGATTCAAGTTACTTCAGAATATCTAAACCAGCACTTTCTTCTCCTATTTAATTTCCTTTCTCTCTGTTTTTCTTTTCTAATACATCCATTTCTCACCCCATTAGTAACAAGTTCTCCCATATCACTTGGATATTGAATTGAGTTCAAATGGGTACAAATGCTCTTTTGAGTCACATTGAATATTGTCTGAAAATCCCAATGAAGCAAAATTCTCATCTTTTTTATT
The DNA here is from genome assembly GCA_024734555.1 of Trochalopteron elliotii. Taxonomy (NCBI): domain Eukaryota; kingdom Metazoa; phylum Chordata; class Aves; order Passeriformes; family Leiothrichidae; genus Trochalopteron; species Trochalopteron elliotii. The sequence goes on along the minus strand of JANPWX010000183.1, from coordinate 1,717,735 downwards.
TCTTGACAAATTGCATGAGAAAGTTCTGCACAACTCAGTAAAAATCAATATTTTTTGTAGACCTTTTTTGCTGAAAGGACTAGAAATAAAAGCTGCCATTTTAGCTTTCTCACTCGATGTCCTTCTCGGAACTTTTTTCTATCACCTTGGTATAGGTGCAGTGCTAATATAAAATTTGTCTTACTGAATTCCTCAGCTAAAATAACTGAAGTACAACAGCCTTCCTTGTAGTAACCTGTCTTGTGGCAACACCCTTATCACACTCTCTGTTCTGCCTGCTGCTGTGATGCAAGACTGTCTTGGTTTTACCCCATTAAGAGGGTGTTTTGGGCTGGTAAGTGTAGCCCTGGGGCTGTATTAAGCCGAATATTAGATTTCCACTATTTTTAATATGCTGCAAATATTGCAAGAATATTCTTGCTTCTGGAACTCCTGGTTCTTGGAAAGCTATTTGCTCAGAAAGGAGGCTTAAACTATTTTGAGTCCTAAACAAAGGCATTTAAAAAATTTATATATAAAATTATACAGACTAGTTACTAGCTTATGGTTTATTATGCTTATCGTGGTAAAGTTATTTGCAGGTTTTTTTCAATTCTGTGGTAGTACCTTATCTTAATTGTTTCCTTCTTGCTCAGTTTTTAAGGAATTGTGGTTACTGGATCTGTAGGTGTCATTTCTGATAAGAAATCTGATATGTAACCTTGGGTTGGATGAGGATGTTTGCCATTTGGCTGCAGATATCGCTAAGTCATTGGTACATAATTGGTGAAAAAGAGATCTCAACCAAAAGTGTTCATTGCTCCTGTTTCTCTTGCTTGCAACTTGCCCTGTTCACACCACTGAAAAATAACAAATCAATAAAGAGGAAAAATCTCAATAGTTTTGAATAGCTGTGCTTGTGCTGACCGTATTTACTGACTAATCCTTCTTTTTTCCCTTTCCCATAATGGAATTTTAAGGAAATATCCAGGCAGTTCCCAAGCATGAGGTTGAAGATAACTTTATTAACTTCAAAGTGTGAGCACAGCAATTGTAAAACACAGCTTCAGTCTGAGCAGAGGAATTTTCAAGGTATGCCACATGATGTATGTATTCCCAGGAATGCATATTCATCAGCCCCCTTTTATTTCTGGGACAAATTTCTGTTGTTCATATAAAAAAAGGTGTTAAATTAGGCATGCTTGTGGATCATAGCTGTGTGAACTCTTTTTAGAAACGAAACCTAACTCCTGTATATATTAATCACTGACTTTTGACCTTACTCTGCATTCTTCATTCTTCCCTTCACCTCATTACCTTCCTTCCAGCAGTCCCAGCCCAGACATGTGGGAAAGCTGTCCCTGGATGAAATAGTGACCTAGAGCAGTGGTTTCCACAGACTTGCATTTCAAAAAAGGTGGAACTGGCTCTTAGAGATATCAGTTCCCAAATGGTTTATGTCACCCTCCTCAACACCATCACCTGTGTTCTGTATTCCTTGCATTAATCAAGGAGGATTTTGGTATGTAGGAACTGTACTCTTAATAGAACAGTTTCATTGTTGTCACATGGAAGAATGATTTGCTATTTTAGAATGGGTTGGGGAGGAAGAAAATCAAAATGCTCTGCAATTAATTCATAAGCTCTTCTGAGGTTTGCCTGGCAATGGATTAGGAGAAGATTAATTTACAGTGTAGGTAACACCCTATAGCTATGGTTTCTTTTATCTGCTGTGATCTTGTAGAAGAGCTCTCCTTCGTTCCTAGAGAGGTTATTTCAGAGAGACATTTACGTTTATGGTATTGATTAAGTAGATAGTTGCCAAATACATCTGTGTAATAGCTTCATAAATAACGACTGTCACTGCATAATTCTTATGCAATGCAAAGTGCATATTTGGTCTTTGAAAGAGAGAGAGATGGACTGCAGGTACAAAGCTTCTCATAATTGCAGTGCAAGAGAACATGGCATCACACAGACAGGTTTTCTGTCCCTCCCTTAATGCTCTGCAAAAGCAAGATTTTCTGAGACTTCCGTAGCTGTTATTGCTTCAGTCTCAACACTGAGGGTTCAATAAAATGTTACTGAAATCCATCTTTTTGAATATTACACAATGGCATAATAACTATGGAGGCAGACTTTTCAATTGTCATGTAAATTGTCTCAGCATTAAATTTGAAAGTTTATTATTGCTTTATAATATTCCTTGCTCTTAAGCTTCTTATTTATAGAGGCAGAGTGTGTATTTGGAATAAATATGATAAATTAAGAGATTAAGGTAATATTTCTCCTATCAAATCTCTTTATTTGGAAGCCAGTAAGCAGCTGGGGTTGACAACTTTTGTTGTTATTTAGTTGTGTGTCTATGCATGTATTTGTGTGTATGTATTTTAATTTCAGTCCATACAAGTGCTTGAAATGTGGAATGTTAAGCTTGTCCCAGGCCATCAGAAATCCTTGGAAACTAATCCTGATAAAACGTGGAGAATACTATGAAGGTTCTTGTACATACCACAAGAAAATAGACAGCCATTGAGAGCTTTAAATCAATATCCCCTATCTTTCCTTGCAATTTCATAGGAAGATGAACACATTTTTAGGAAGAAAAATATTGCATATCTTCTCAGAAACGTTATTCACTGTTTTATTGAGTACTTTTCCACAAGGTTAGTGGATAATACAGAGTTCTGGTTTCCATTTGTGAGACATATTTTAAAGTTGAACGTGAGATATTTGTGTCATGTCGACTGTGCAAAATTTCTGGGTTTTCTCACAGTTATGAGAGATTCTTATTTCATGCATTTCATGCTTATTTATTTCTGTGATTTTCAACATATGTTAAATCTGTATTTCCCCCTGACCTGCATAGTCTGTGAACTCTAGGATTTGTGATAAGAGATGGCCTTCAAAGCTATCTGTCATGTCAGAATGAGATACAGCAAGGACAGACGTGAAATTATTGTAATTATTTTCTCACTAGATACATAAATCTCCTACAAATCTAAAATATTACATGAAGTTTTTTACAATTTTAAAGATACATTAGAAAAATTAAATATGAATGTGTAAATTAAAGTTGCATTTTAATGCTTACTCTTCTCTAAGTTGCAGCTGGCCTGTGTTGGCTTTTTGACTTATGTAAGGAACAATAGACTTACAGGTCATGTGTTTTTGAAAAGGGTAGTCAGTGTGGTGCAGGAGAGCATGACTTTACTGCATTCAGATAGCAAGTACAAGTATATCTACTCCCTTTTTGGAGATATATATATTACACACACACACATGTATATATAATATATATATTTTATGTACATATGTGTGTGTATGTGAGAGTGAGTGTGCAGGTGTGTTTGTGTGTAGCTGTGCCAGAAAGGAAGAGTCTCAGTTAATTTGCCATCACAGAAGCCTGGTGACCTCTAATAGTGACAGTCAAGTTTGTTACATGGGTTTGTCACTTTCAGCAGAACAAGCATCCCAATGTTTTGAGGATTTTTTTCTGAAGTGGAATAAATGGAATAAAATTGTTCTGATGTTCCTTGGGATAAAAAAAAAAAGAAAAACCCAAAAAACTGTAATAAGCCTGTAGATGTGTACAGGATTAAGTCACCCATTGAAGCCAAGTGTCTGATCTTGGGAACTACTAGATCTGGAAGAGACAAACCCAAATAGAGATTTGCCTCATTATTTTGAAATTCTTCATAGAGAATCTTTCCAATGTTATCCTTGGGAGATTCTCATTAGAGTTTTCTAATTCTCCCACCTCCCCATTCTTCTTACCTTTCTACATTCTCTCTTTTCCTTTTCCCTTTTTCCTTCTCTCCTTTGGAAAATGCCAAACATCACTAGGAAGATCTTCCTTTTAATATGCATGCAGGATTCCATCAGCTCTGTGCTCGAAAGCATCACTGCCTCAAACATATTGTGTGTCCTGACATTCTACGATTCTGTGATAAAACTGGTGATTTTTTTCCTTAAAGCTGCAGCCCATAAATGATTCTCTGATGCTATCTTTTGAGTTATGCATGAGAAAGATGCTCTGATGTGCTATTCAAACATGAGTTCATTCTAAGTCAGAGGCACTCGTGCCCAGGCAAGAGAGATTTTTGTATGGGACAAATGCTGTAACAATGGTTGTAAAGATAAAAATGTTCATACTAGCCGACCAAGAAAGACAAGGATTCTGCTATTTAATAACTATGACAAAGACTCATAAATACCACAAAGCATACAGCATGGTAAGGAAATTAAATAGAAAAGGAATGAGATAAGAAAAAGAACATCTTTTCCTGTCAGTTCATATTTACTTAAATTTTTATCTCTGACCTCTCTATAAAGCAAGATTTTCATTGTTCAGTCCCTGAAGAGATAAATTCTATTCTTTCAAATAAGAATAGAAGCAATGAAGAAACATGAATGCAACCACTAGAAATATAAGGGCAGCCAGTTGGCCCAACCATGTCAAGACATTTTGTTTTGATTTGCAACACCAGAATACCAAGTAGGTAGGAGGTGCAATAGGCACTGGCTAACCCTCATGTGCAATACTAATCATATCTTACACACCCTTTAAGAAAGCTGAGTTTGTCATTACTCAGTTTTTAGGAAGCCTGGCATACTCAGTCCAAAACCAGGGGGAATTCTGTGACCTGGATATTAAAGTCCCTGATTAAATCAGGTGTTTTCTTAACAGAGCTTGTTATGCAAGCTTGTCACTCTTTCAACTAGTTCATTTCCTTCTAATTTTGAAACTAAAAAAGAGTTGGATAGCTCTTGCTTGGAAACTAAAAAAAAATATTAATGCAAAAAGGCAAGATATTCTATATTCTGTGGTCACTTCTGGAATTTTGGATTGATTTAGAATGGTTGGGTTCATTGTGTTCCTGTTCTACTCCATCCTTTTTCCTGCCATAAAGGATGAATTGCAAGTTGTCAGTTTTGGTTAGAAAAACTCTTGGAAGAATTTTTCAAATTTTTATTCAAAAAATATTACAAATTTTACAATATTGCAAAAAAAGGGCTTTTGCTTCTAAGGGTGTAGGTGGATTAATTTTCTCTTTGTGCAGATATGAATTCACTACCCACTCTTCCTGAAGGCTTATTCTCAGGCAGATGCTGCCAGCCTAGGCTGTGGCATTGATGCAGTGGTTGCAAAAGCTCCTGCTGCCTCTTATGGCTGTCTGGTTATTTCCAGAACCAGAAGGAATCCACTTATATATCCTCTAATTTTGATATTTGGTTATGAGTTAGAAAGCCAAAATGAAGAGTTCCTTCAGGAACTAGAAAACAAAAAAATAGAAAAACAAAAGGACCTGATTTAATACAGACATTTTGAAGAGGGACACCTGCATTTGGTTTTCATATTTAATAATTCCATACCTCTGCTAAAACGATTTAGCATAAAATTGTATTGCATTCTTTTCTTGCTTTCATTTTGGATTAACATATCTCAGTGCATTTTTAGTTAGCTGTAGTTCATGGCTTTGCTGTAGAGGACTCCCTGATGATAAAATGTCTGTCTGTGTATGTGTGTGTGCTTTAATGCTGCTTACTCTTCTCATCAGCACAGCGTAGTTTCATGCATCGTATCAACCTCAGTGCATGCAGCCTCTTTATGCTATAGATCAAAAGGGAGAGAAAAGAATGGAAAATTTATTTTCCAAAGTGTTAGTAAAAAGCTTATTTCTCCAGCATAATGGAATCCAGGTAGCTGGCAGGCAGGCTTATGAAACGTCAGATCTCCCAAGCTGGTGCACAGTTTCAATTCAATAATTATTCTCATTCCCACTACGGAGCTACTCAGCAGCAAGTGGCGCATCCAAACTGCACCCCGTGACTAGAATGGCATTAAATAAGAAGGTGAAAGAGCTCTTCACCTACATGCTAATTTTCTTTCTTGCAGTAAAGGCTCGAGCTCCTGTTGCTGAAAATAAATAACTACGAAACGTGATTGAAGAGTGGAGTGGGCTTGTGATTCAGAGCCACTCTGAAATCAACAATCCAGTGTAATAATCTGCTTGATGCAATGAATGGGCTTTAAAGTCCTTAGTCCTTCAGGAGGCTCCAGTAAAATTAAAAGACAATGCAGGTTTCCTGTGGGCATGCTCCACTGCATTAGTATGCGGCAGCATGGGCTGACAAGGCATCTATAGCCACTGCTGCCCGCTCCATTTACAGACCTGCCAATAGTGGCCAATAATTGCCTATGAAAAGCCATTATACACTGGCCCCATAAAGCCACACAAATTTTCATGATGTTTCACTTAAAAAGTGCTTGTTTTGCAGGATAGAGGCCATGTCAATAAAATGGATTGGATGTCACTTAAACCAAGTGATGTGCTAATCTCCTGGAGGCCTTGTGTCCTTAATCTCTACAGGACACAAGTCAGTTTAGAAGCATTAGCTGTTCTCACAGGTAGCAACTATTGAGCTCTTTAATGTAAATTCAAAGGCAAAGCTTATCAGTGTGTTTCAGAAATTGCTTCAGTGTGGTTGCTGTCTACGGGAAAAAAAATCCACACACTTCCCCCAAAATCCCTGGGCAACTTCCAAGCTTTCACTGTGCCCGCGAGCACCTTTTAATTATAAAGAAATTGTTTTTGGTGATATGTGCCTTGTGACCAATTGGATTAGAGGCATTTCTTCTGGCTATTATTAAGCTAACTTGACTATTGCCCTTGTGTAGCTGAGCATGATCAAAATGTAAAGTATGGGAGAGCATCTAAATTATGAACTATAGTGCAGTGCTCCTACAGACTGAATTCTTTAGTTCATTAAAAAAAGCTTCAATGGCTAGTAATACTTTAATGAAAGGGCAGAATAATAGGCACAGGATCAAGGATTCTCTGGCTCATTGGGGTGAGTTACAAAGGCTGTTGGAAGATTCAGACTGGCATTTTTAGCACTTCAGTGGCCTGGTCATTATTAGACAACAGGTAGGGCCAGTGGAAAGCTGTAGACAATCTGTAACTCCTCAGAGGAACATAAAGATGAAGAACTAAAATCTCCTTGGAGTGACTGCAGTAGTCTGCTAAACATTCTAATGTATTAAAATACATTTTCTGGTGTAATTTCTTCCCTATTTATGTTTTCTCTCCTAACTAATGATTGCTACCTTTCTATTCATTTGAGCTGTAGCAAGTTTTAATATAAAGAGCTGATCTGTGAGCTTGTAAATCCAAACCAAGGAGCAGGATGCTTATGTGAATTTTTGACATTGTGATCTACCTCACTTGGAAATCGTGACATGAAACCAGTGCAAATGGATGGGCTCCATTTATTATTCCATCACTGCTTACTGAGAACAATATTTTCAGGCTGGGTGGGACTATATTTGCAATGAATTGAATGATAACAGGGACCCAGCTCTTCAAAGTACTTTTACTGTTCATACATAGTACAAGGAGGGTAGAAATGGGAGTAAGAACAGAAGAACTTCTAAGAGATCTGAGATGTGTTCATCACAAAAGGAGGGGGTTTGTTTCATAGAAGCAGATGTTAATTGCAAGCAGTGACATCTGAACATGCTTCAGCTAAAATAATTTATTAGTAAGATAAAGTTTTTCAGGTATTAGAAAAAAGTACCAGAGTACATCCTCAGTCTTCTGTGTGATAGGTCACCACCATGTGCTTGAGAAGATTTATTGAGACTGGACAGTATCATTGCTAGCATTACCTCATTATAACATTTACTACTGTGAAGAATAGCCTTGCTGTGGAGATTTGATTAACTCTTTTGTGGCGTTGAGGTTTTTAAGGTTTTTACCAAGTCCTATTATGTTAAAAAAAAAAAAAAAACAAAAAAAATCTCTTCAAGTAATTCCAAATTCTCATTATATGGCAAGGTATAAAGCATCAGTCAGATCCTTCCCATTTATCACACATAGAACTGGGAGTTTGGGAGGTGCAGACATGAACTATCATCCTAAATACTGAAAAACCTCTTCTGTATTAAAATTGATCACAGTCCATTTGTGTTTACCTGTTTAAACACTGTTGTTTTCCTTTAATACAAATAAATGCCTCTACTTTCTCTTGTTTTTCTCTTGGGATGTTCATAGGTCAATTTACTCCCCTCTGGCATTTAGCTAGACTGAAAAGCCAAGGCCAGGAACGTTCTTGTTTTTAGACTCACTTTTGATATATTTCTTTGATTACCCCCGTAGTCCTTCCCTATATACTAAATCAAACTTTTTTCTTTTTTTTGGTAAATGTTAAATGGAGTAAAATTTTAAAAACCTGAGGTTTCACCAGTGACTTAAATAGCTGCACTGCCATTTGGCAATTTCTGCTGGAAATACTAATACTTTGTGTGATAGATACTTGGAACTTGAATTACATTTGTCTTTTCCCTGACCATGTTACACAGTACCCAAAAATTTGTTATGCAGGGTGGCTGAATTTTTTCCCTCTGTCCCTGTGTTACGTTTTTTCTGTGGCATTAGAAAAAAGAATAGGAAGGAATTATTGATAGTAGCCTGCAATGTATAATCTCATTTTATACCTGTGGCACACCTCCCAGTGCCATCCCTTTCCCCCCTCATGATATATAAATGTGTCTTGGTGTTATTGATTGAGTTCAACATTGTATTATGAAGAAATGCAATTAGTATCCAACATTTTTGTATGCCAAGGGTAGCTGTAAAATGATTAAATAAGATTGAGCCTCAAAGAAAATTTGGAGAACCCAACTATTGATCTCATTCCAGTGCAACTACTGGTTCAGGACAACCTGCTCTCTGGTGAGGACCATTGGTGTTTGAGATTTCCTGTACTAGTCCCTGTCTCTTCCAATTATAGATTATATACAGATTAATTATATAGTTATATATAGGAAGTGAATAATACATGATAGAAGCCACAGAGATTCCCCTCCAATTTGATCAGGTAAGACATAATAGAAGTGTTACCTTTGAGAGCAAAAAGAGAAAGCTCTACACCATTTTTAGCCCCACGTCCTGTGCAGGGCTGGATGATCCTCATCTCTGCTGGGTGTATGGCACAGGCAGCCAGGAGTTAATGACTCTGAGTAACAAGGTATTCCTGTGCCAGAACTGTGCAGCTGTAATAAATTGGCTAAAACATTAGCAGTATAAAGTAATTCAAGATTAAATTTTATAGCTCATATTTTTACAGTGAGCATTACGTACTGATACAAGATATTTCCAGCTCATATTTCACACAGTTTAAGATGAACTCTCATTTTCGCTGAAATCCCCTCTTGTTGGCCCAAAGACATCTCATGTGTGAGAAGCTAAAAGCAAGGAAAAACACCTTTAGAAACTTGAACTAGAACTGTCTTCAGTTGAATATATTTTTAATCATCTTATTTGGCAACTGTTAAATAATCCACATTGTATCCTGTTTCTAACATTCTACTGTTGCAACATGAAACAGTTCTTTCACACACATCTCAGTGTTTCCTCATTCTTTTGAGATAACAGGAAAATATTGTGTCTTAAAAATGTATCTTGATGCCACCGTTTTATAACCTTTGACTTTGACTTCTTTTTGAGCCAGTAGGGTAGTAAACAGCAAATGATCAAGTTGATCAACGTGGACTCAACAAAAAAGTATATGCTGACCATAAATCAACATATGCTGAGGTTATTTTACTGCTTTTCTGATTTTTATTATCTGAAGCATCCAATTCAAAATGTCATGTCAATCAAACACGTAATATTTTATAATATCAGCTTTTCAATGTATTGTTTTAGTTAAAAAAAAAAAAGTGGAATCTGTTTTGTAATTAACATCTGTTAATTGCAGCTCATCTTTTAGTAGGATAGCAAGCACAGGAAACAGTCTTTCTTCACCAGCCATGCTTTTAAATTCCCACATTTCCTCTTCAGGTACATAATTTCTGATTATGGATCTATCAAAAAAAAAAGTGAAGAACTGATCCAGGTTTAAATCTTATACTTGGTCTCAAGAAAAGGCTTTTTTTTCACCTTTGCTAGGATCCACAGGTGATTTTGTTAAGGTGGCAGTGGGATTTAGGATGAGCAGTAAGAATTTGAGGCAAGAAGGGCTTGCATTTAATTCTGGGAATTTTTTTTCAAGGAAGGAAAAATCATCATGAGAAACTAAGAAGGGAAAAGTCAAAACCTTCAAGATGATTTTAAAAGTGCAGGTTTACTTTCGCTAAGGAGACAAGTTCTGGTACTGACATTTGTCTCTAGAGTGTTCAGATTTTAGCATGCTTCTGCAGCCTTCAAACTGATGTTCAGCAATTGGAAAATACATTCTACTTTGAATGAAAATTGGTCATGAATGTTGCTGTTGGGTTGGATTTTCTATCCTTCTGATACCTGTTTTTAGGTGGTAAAAACAAAAGCCAGCCTGACAGGCCCTTAGTATATTTGAACAGAGGGATGAATAAAGAGAAATACTTTGAGGGGCAAATATTAAAAAGCAAAAGCCTTCTTGGAAGGAAAAAAATCTGGCAGAAAACCGATTTACAAAGTGGTGGTATAATCTGGTAATAGCTGTGCAAAGTTTAAAGTGGTACAAGGTCAATATGCTATGAGGGTAAACTAGTACTAGGTACACAAAGCAATTACAGAAATAATCATGCTATGAAAACTACCAACATTTCAAGCAGTGAGAGGAAAGCTTTTGGACACTGAAACTTTTCAGTGTCACCTTTGTGAGGACTGCTCTGAAACTTCTCTCCTGAATGATCACTTTAGGTTGTCTTTTTGTGTGTGGCAGGTTTTTAATTTACATTTTCCCCCTTCAATAGAATGGTGTCCCAGAGTGTCTGGACTGTTGCCCATCAGTACAGCCTCTTACAGCTTGCTGATGTAAAATCTCACTGTCATTTTAGTGGGTTTATGGTTTCTCAGAAACTATTCTGTCCTTCTGATATTTGCCAACAGTACTGCCTAACTATGTACTTCTAAAATTGTGCTCTCAATCCCCTCCTTTTTCTTAACAGAAGTGTAAAGGAAATGGGTTCTTATGGGCTTCACTGTAATTAGGGGTCTTAAAATGCTCTAGGAGTAATAAAGCAAGCAACAGGGTTTTTTTGTGGGTTTAGACTAAACTGGGTAAACTGTTCTTTTTTTCAGATGCTACCAAATGCTTTTTTTTTTTTTTTATAGACTGCTGCAGGCTTTGGTTTTTTATATGCTTTTTACTGGGTCATGGAGCTCTGGTAAAGTTGTTTCCTTTAAAGCATAAATGGAAAATATCTGCTATTTATTTATTTTGATGTATTTATTGTGATTACATTTGCAACTCATTTTATCTCACAGATTTTTATTTCCTTCTGAAGGAGGCAAAAGGCAAAATAAACAGCTTTTGAGACTGAAGCGTTTTCTCTGGAGAAACAGAAAACACTTCTTCCAAATTACTGAGAAGGTGGTGTGACAGAAAATGTCAGCACTTGCTTTTGTTGAAACTTTATGGAACATGGAGCAATGGAGGGACAAAACCAACTCCCAGTCCTTTTGCAACAAGGGACTTGGAGGGGGGATTTGCAGCCATGCAAATTGTGCCCACCACCTCAGAGAATAACAGGTCGCTTGCACTTACTTTAGATGAAAGAAGCTGGCTATAAGGTTTTTAAATTTACTATCAAGTTAATATTAATTATTATTTGTCCTGGGATTTGGAGATGAGTGAAACTAAGGCAAGTTTTATCTTTAAGAATCTCTGGCCCAAGCCAGGCTTGTGACTTGAGACTGTGAAGCAGATTCCTGACAGACATTTTGGCTGTGGAAAGTTCCTAAACAATACAGACACAGAGAAACACCATCAAGGTAAATTCCTTTTGAGGAAGTATCAGTGTTTAGTTCAAACATCAATGAACCCATTTGGAATGGACTGGTGGGTTGATTTGAGGATGAGTTTATTTCCTCTTCTTCATCCAGCATGTTTATAGTAGGTTTTCAGTTTCCTTTAAGAAGCAAGGAATTTGAAATAACTTTGTGTAAAATCCAAGAGAAGTCTTCTTGTAAGGTGTGTATGTATATTCCTCAGTTTTGCTTTATGTTTGCTATGTGCTCTTGTCTAGAGATAGATTTTGGGAGGATTTTTCAAAACAGCCAAAAGATTTCCTATCCTCTGACTGACACTATCAAAATGAAATGTTTGGCTCCCAGTTCGCAGATGGTTGTTCTGGGAATTGCATCAGTTCCATGCTGTGAGAGTGAGGGATCTGCGTTTTTACAAATCTCGGAATGGAGGATTATTTCTTGCTATATCCTCAGGGCTAAAATCCTCCACCAACAGGAAGTAACTTTTAACAGAGTACACACCCCCTCCTCACACCACTCCACTGGAACAGCACTGAAGAATGACACCATGCAAGAGGGAGCATTTGAGGAGCAGGTTTTCTTTTTAGTTTTCCATGGGTATCAGACTGATCAGTGTCAGTGTTTCTCTCTGGAGGTGATGAGTGTCAGTAAAACATACATAAACAGTTATAATTTTTATTTAAGACCTAAACTCAGGGCTTCAGGGATGGATGTGGCTTACTGGCTTTCAAAGTTAGTCTTCAGAAGGAAGGTCAGTGAATTACCCAAAAGGCAACCATACTCATGGATGATTTAAAATTTTCCTCACAAATTTGTCTGCAGCTTACAGACACATTAACTTCATAGCTTTCTTTAGGGAATCTTATCTTAGAGATGCTCTATGTTATTTTTTGTTTCAATGGGTGAAACACAGCAGTAAATGCTGCTTATCCTCATTCTTCTACCTCCTGCTTCTTGCACCACAATTGCCTGATGCATCCAACCTAGTAATCAAAAAGTAAATGTGTAAATTTGTATATCAATCACATCAGTATAGATACACAACAGAGGACTGAGTTTCATCTTGTTTTTTCTCCTGTTACTTGACAGAACTAGGGGGCATGAAATAGATATATTTAATGGGAGGAGTGTTTACATACATATATATATATCAATCTTAAATACAGTATTCAAATGAAATTATCTCCCTTGAAAACCATTTTACTGTGTACTAATACTAACAACAGCTCATTCCCCTCATATCCACTCTCCAGTCTGTGGGATCATACCATGATAAACAAACTGCACAGAGGTTGTTTTTTTTTTTATAAACACAGTCTTACTTCCATAAAAGGATGGCCAGAGAACTGAAAATCATGTTTGGATTTCAGCACAGCAACTCCCACTAGCTGAAAGCTGATAAAGCTTTTAGGAATCTCTCATGATCCAAATGTCTGAAGTGATCCTTGATGCCCAGTGGCCAGTTGAGCTGTGGCTGTCCACCACTCAATGTATTTGAATGAAGCTATAAACAGAGCCGTTTCTATTTTTTACAGTTTCCCTAATATGGATAATTGCACAGAGTATTACTTCAGCTGCCAAGATGTTATAACCACCCAGAGCAGCAATTTCAAAGAATACATTTTGAGAGCTCAGTGTGGTGCACGTTCCTTCTTATGTCATGTCTGTTCTATTTTTTCACTATGTAAATAGCTTCTAACATCTCTTCTTTCCTTCTGCCCCTCAAACAGAGGACTCTGTAATGTGAAAGAAAGGTAGTACTAAGCACAAGACTGTTTTTTCTGAGCTAAAATAACCCACCTCAAACAAGAGCATCTGCAAACCTAACCCTGTTACTGAAATTTGTCTCAGGTACTCTATGTATTTTGACTCCTCACATTCTCACAGAGAGGACTTGCTTTTATTTTTTTTTTTTTACTGCTGATGGTCCAGGCACTCCAGTTTGTCTAGGCAATTATCAACTGAGGTAGGGTGGAGAAGCAGCCTCAGTCCTGCCTTCCTAGAACAGTGAACACTCCTGACTGCATTTACTGCACTTTCTTCACTGTGCAGGCTACTTTGTTTGGATAACAGAAGGAGTTAGATGCTTGGAAAGAAGAAATATGGAACAGCGTGAGCACTTTTCCCCCAAAGCCGGCTCCCAGCTACTTTGGCTATGGGGTTTGTGATGCCTGGTTTTCCAGTTATGCATTTGTAAACTGCTGCTGCCCTTAGCAGAGAAAGTTTTAATTTCCATCTACAGTCATAATGCATTTAAAGTGCTTTTAATCTGGTTTATTTTTTTTTTTTTTTAGTCACTTATATATGAGTGAATCTTTGCAGGTAAAAAGAGATTTCAAGTTTGTTTGCTTTTAGTCTGAGGAATCGGGATGAATTATGGTGCATTATTCAGTTGCATTCTGCTTTGTTCTGAATTTTCCCTTCAGTATGTGGTTTATGCTGTGCTGTTCCTCTTTTCTACTCTCTCACTTCCTCTCACTCACCTTCCAGAGACTGACATCCACCACATCTCTTAAGGAGCCCTGTCAGCCACCTTTCTGAAAACATTTGAATTTCAGTTTTATCATCTGAAAGAGATCGTTCCACTAATTGTAGCAAATCTAATCTTGGGAGAAACCAACATAGCCACTATCAGAGTAACTCATAAAGGTTAAACAACAGATCTAAGAGGTTCTGTGTCTCATTCCAAAGGAGAGTACAAGATTTGTGTGTGTTTATGGCATCATATGTATATGCATCATATTAACACAGGCCAGTAAATCATGTTTGTCTCTAGCTATATTTTTGTGTATCAGCAGCTGTACAGACTCTCTAAATGAGCTTTATCTTCTGCCCATACACCCTGCCTTGAGTGACACCTGACTGGCAATTTTAACAGAAACAGGAAATCATAGCATGGGAGGAAACTTTGCCCTTGCTGTTTTGCTGTGGAATTACCACTGTGAACAAGAAGAGACAAGCTGCTGCTCCCTGACCCCACTCCTGAACCTTGCCTTTTCTAAGGAGTGGCTGGATCCCTCCAGGGAGGTGTCCTGGGGCGTCAGGGGCAGAGTGAAAGCTGCCACCAACATGTCTAATCACTCCCTTCCAACGGGGAGGGACAGAGCAACATGGGCAGGGTTTTGTCTGGGCATGGCTCCAGCATCTGCAATCATGCACTTAGGCAAAAATCATTTTCTGGAGGTCTTTACTCAGGTTCATTGTTTCTGAATTCCAGCCAGCAAGTGGAAATTCACACTAGAAAGTGGGAGGAAAGTAAGTGGAAAGGCATCTGAAATAGAAAGGATAAAGGACAGAATAAATTGAGTGACCACCAGCATATATAGAACGAAGAATGAGAAAGCAATCATGCACTCCTGGAACTTAACAGGATTTATTTTAAACTCCAACTGCCTGTTCATGAAAGCAAGGCAGAAAGCAGAATAGCGTTTTCCTAAGTATCAATTAGAGAGCAGCAGAAGGTGCAGGCCCAGCCAAGTGAAAAATTGTGTATAATTTTTAGGTAGGTGACACTGGTGTTTCTCTTTTGGAAAATCCATTCCAAAAGGAATAAGGAAGAATCTTCAGATTCTTCTGAGAGAGGTGAAGGCACAAGATAATGCCAGCAGACTTGTTTGCATTAAGATTCACTGTTCTTCAGCAATGTTTTATTCCAAATTTTATGTCAGGAGGAAAAGCATGCTTTAATTAATCGATACAATATCTAATACTGTTTTTTTTCTTTCTCTTTCCCTAATACAGTTTTTTCAGAAGTTGAAAGTAACCCAACATTTAGACTGACTCTCCACAATATAAGGACTTTCCTAATCCAGGAATATCCTTCCAGGTGTACATTTATCAAGAGGAATCCACACCATGAAATCTGAGAATGTTGTAGCCAGCTTGTCCACGTTTGTGCTTTCGAGGGGAGTATAGTTGTGTTTTCACCTTGAGGGTTGAAAAATGAAAAAGGCTGGTTTTGCTCAAAAGGATACTGTCACATACCAGGGGTCTTCTGGGTGTCCTTTTATTTTTTATTCTTTTGGCTAAGAACTGGAGTCATAAGCCTTTCCTGTGTGAAGTACATGGATAAACCCCCTGTCACGCACTGTACTTAAGGAATTGAGTTTGCGCGGCAGAGATTAAACATGTAAGGAAGGAAAAGCTGCTAGTTTAAGAACTGAACCCTTCCTCTCCCTGGGTATCTAATTGATTGTGTGGAGGCTGCCCACACGCAGCCCTGTACACTGCTGGAAGCTGCTGATCCTCCCTCCAAGCTGGCTTGGCTCAGCGGGTGCCCACACATCCTTCCAGTGTCCTGACAACTGGGTTCATGCTCAGGGGATGAGCTGTCTGCCCCACACACCTCCTCAATTCAGATCATAACGTGGAGTAAATCAGGTGTCAACGTGAATGTCTGGACGTTTTTAAAGAGGGAAAAGTGCTGATTTGCAACACAACGGGTAAATTGGTGATTAGGCCAGCCAAAGAGCAGCACAAAGCTGGATACCTTAATTCCACAGCAAAGAGCAGCAGGAGCTGCATCCCGGTCTGCAGTGTCTGCCCCGAATCAAAAGTAGAAGATTAAAAAAACAAAGGTAGAAAATCAGGTGCTGTAAATAATACTGCCTTACAGAAATATAATGCTGCTTCATCATGCAGGTATTTAATATTTTCTACCTGTTAAACTTTTTCAAAGGCAGTAAGAATTATTGCAGGGCAGAAATGAAACTCGCGCTCACATTTGAGCATCTTAAAATACATGTCTGTATGATTCTTGCCTAGAATCACCAGGGAACATTCAGCAGTGATGTACCAGTGAAGACAAAGCTCTATCTTAAACTTCTGTTTGATGATTGACTAGCAAAAGAAATTTGCAGAAATGTTATGGATAAATAGCATGCTGTGTTTATATAATTTAAAATACTGCTGGAATGTAAGAATAATGATCAGCCAATAAATGGTTTACAGAACAGGAAATACATTTAAAGTGAGAAAAAGATGAAGATTAGGAGATTAGTATTAGTGTTGCTAGAATGAAGCAAGTTCAATTCTATTTTTAATCTTTGTCATTCAATGAAGCATGCTTTTAAATAAAAAGAATTCTATTTTGAAGGAACTCCAACAGAACTTCTTTTGATTATTTATGATTAAAGAAGCCAAAAGAGAAGGCTATCTGCAATTTACTCTTTCTATGTCAGAAGAAGGAGAGGGTCAGGTTCCTAGACTTTTTTCAGGCCTAACTATATTTAACTATATGAAAAACTTCACAGTACTTGTTATGGAAATAAAAAATCAAAGTGAAATCACATTCCTCTCTTGAGAGAATAGATTAGAAAAGCAAAAATTACTGTTAGTGGTTGCCCTCATTTTAGGCTTGAAGCAGACTGTGATAGAAACTACATTGTGAAATAAATTATTCCTTTTTAATTACTTGCAATAGAAGTTATACCTTTATCTATAAAATCAAAGTAACTGATAGATAAGAGGAATGTTGACTTACTTAATGGCTAAACTGATTTACACCTTCAGTTCATGAAACATGGAAGAGGACTTGATCATCTGTTACTGCAGTGTAGGAGTCTGAGCAGCCCCGACGTGCTGACAGATTGCATTCAGCAATATGCTTCTTCTCTAGGGAAAACTCTGGTTCTTATTTTGAAAGATTCAGGCACTGCTCAAATATGAGTATCTATAAAATGCTCATTAGGGACAATAAAAATCATTCTCAATGACTGCAGTGATATTAGGTGCCTTCAGAACCTTGATTAATTTTCATGCTTGTTTTTGGGAATTTGCCTCATGAAGAGATTCTGCAGTCAGGGCTAACTTGTCTTTTGGGTTTATACTCTCATTTTGAGCAAAAGAGAGGATTTTTTCATGCAGGGCTGTCTGTAACTTGCATTTGCTCCAGCTCCTGTTCTGCACTGAAGTGCTAAGGCCACAAAAGCAAAGCTGCCAGCCTGGGTGGGCCATGGGAGACATCTAACTCCATACCTGGGCTCTGACAGCATCCAGGAGCTGAATTATAGAAAAGGCTGAAAACTGGATGAATGCAGAGGGATAATTTTTTTTTGCTGTGGTCTTCAGCTCCCAGCAAGCCCCTCTCTAAAACTGCAGAGCAATTACAGAGCAACCATTATTTGGTGCAGAAAGAGGTCATGAAGAAATGGCATCTGTCAGGGTGTGCTCCCTCCCTCAGTGTCAGCTGAGTGTTTCTCATTAGCATGGCACCTATGCATCTTATTGGGAAAAGGCATCTAACAGGCTGCAGAAAATGGGAGAAGAAGAATCCATAAAAGAGTGTTGATATATTGGTAGCCTATTAGCTCTTTGGGCTATCACCTAAAATAAAAGGGTGTAAGGAGAAATGCTGCCTTAATGCTACAGTGCCATACAGGGCAGGTTTTCAGCAAATCCACTGCGGCTCATTCTTCATTCATCTCTGCTCCCAATCACATTCAGTACTAAATCATTGTTACAATATTATGGGGCTTATTAAATCTGTATGTCTACTGCATGAAGTGAAAACACTTAATTTCACTGTACTACTGAAAAAAAAAGATTAATTTTTTTCAAGTAATATTTAAGTGGAAAAAAAAAGCATACATAGAAAATTTTAAGAAACAAGGTGTCATTTTGCCCACTCCTTCTCATTCCTCTTTCCCCAATCCCTATCCTGCTGGGCTTATTTAGATCTACTATTAATAAATTAATGCAAGCATCTAGAAATAATAATATGCCAACAAATTTCATGAATCATCTCTGCAAGGGGCAGTCTTGTCAAACAGTCTCAAATAATAAAATAGGAACAGTTCTCATTTGATTAGATTAAGGTATCAGTTAAAAACTCAGTGTAATATTAAATGTATCAATTTATCTATAAGTAAAGGAGAATATTTATGTCTTGGCAGAATGTAGTTTTTAATTTCTCTGGCACATAAATGAGTTATGATAGCCAGAAAAGACAATATGTTCTGAAACTGATAATGACTAAGTACAGAGTTAATAAAGGCTTTGTCTACCTCCCCAAAAAAAAATTAGATACGAGTAGATGGAGGTTCTGGTTCTGTCCAGGACAGGGTTAACTTTTGCAGTGGCCAGGATGGGGCATGGTCAGGACCTGGATGTTTCTATAGCACCTCACATCATTGCTGTGGATGGGGGAAGGGGATACTCTTCCAGGAAGAGTGGATTTCTTCCATTTGAGGAAGTGTGGCTGACAGAGCAGTTGAGCAGGTATGGGGAGGGGCAGCATGGTGCCAGTCCTGAGGTGGAGGGAGCAGTGCAGGCCACTGACTACAGTCAGGTTGTGGGCTCCACATGGGCTCTATGGTGAGCAATTTTTTAAAATAATTTTCACATGAATCCCTCTCTTTTGTACACTTTTAATATTATTAATATTGTTGCTGTTGCTGCTCATTCTCTTATCTTGTTGATTTTCCCATTAATTTGTTCTTATCTCAATCTGGATTCTTTGCCTTTTGTGTCTCCAGCTGGGGAAGGGAGGGGAAGTGGCACCTGGTTTTGGCAGGAGTACTGAAGTGGAGAACACCATCCCTAGGCAGGGCAATTTAAGCAATAAGCATCCAAATTTTTAAGGAAGGGAATTAAGAAGGGAAAAAGAGACTACTCCATCAGAAAGAAAGTTTTGTCAAGGATGCAGCTAGAGAACTACTGTATATCTGATATACATAGCATCCTCCAGGTATATGAGTGTCTTATTGAGTAAATGAGCAAGCTAATAGCTGGCTTGTGCTGGTTTTGGCTGGGGTAAAGTTGATTTTTTTTTTCCAGTGCTTGTATGGGGCTGTGTTTTGGATTTGTGCTGAACATGGGGTTGATAACACAGAGATGTTTTTGTTATTGCTGAGCAGGGATCACACAGAGCCAAGCCCTTTCCTGCTTTTGGTACCAGCCATGCTGCTGAGGAAGTTGGGGGTGTCTGGGAGGGTGGGAGGAGACACAGCCCAGACAGGTGACTTCAACTGACCAAAGGGCTATTCCAGACCATAAGACATCATTGTATATCAGTATATAAATTGTGGGGAAGAAGGAGGAAAGGGGGACATTTCGAGTGGTGGTTTTTTCTCCCCAAATCACTGTGATGGGGCCCTGCTCTTCTGGCATGGCTGAACACCTGCCTGCCCGTGGAAAGCACTGAATTAATGCCTTGTTTTGCTTTGCTTTTGTGCATGGCTTTTGCTTTCCCTATTAAGCTGTCTTTAACTCAACTGCTTGTTTTCTGGCCTTTACCCTTTCCATTGTCCCTCCAGGATGCTCTAGGTGGAGGATTGAGTGAGAGACTGCCTGGTTGTTGTCTGGGGTTACACCATGACATGGTCAGACTTGTTATTTGAGCAGCACCTTTAGGCAGTTTTTACTGAAATGTAAAAATAGCACTTGAACAGACATTTTAAGACAAGTAGAGATATCTCCTGGAAATAGTTTACAACTGGGAATCCGGACATAAATTTAATCACATACATTATCAAATACTTGATATTTTCTTTAGTTCTTGTCCTGTTTAGAAGGCAGAATTCAGCTATATGATGATATTTTTATCTCAGGAAATTGAATGGCTACAATGGAACAAATTTGCTGTAGTTTTTCTATTAGAGCTCTCTCAGATTGTTTGTTTTGCAAATACATATGGCAAATATTTATATAGACATATAAAATGCATGACATATATCAATATTTTTTTTGTATTTAAAAATATCATGAGCCAAGTCTTGAATTCTTCTTTTGCAACATGGCTAGATTTTAAGTCAATGGTGAGCCCAAGGATATGAGACAGGGAAGATAAATGTCATCAAGACCCTTCTGAGAGTTTACATATTGTATGACTTAGATGGTGTGAGGTTATTTTAATTCCTTTCCTGAGGTTAAAAGTGACATTGGGTTTAGCTTGAGTCATGGGTGCACAAAATGTGTAATAAGTCCACCTGCCATTAGCAATGACTGAGTGTTGACTGAATACAACCAATTCAGTCACCCCTTGATGAAGTTATGATTATTGGTTATGGAAGTAACAAAGTTCTTCACTACAACATCAATAAACAAACCTGCCCACTTCACTTGATCCCCTTTTGGGGGCTATGGTTTTCTCATATTTCCAGCTTGTTATTCAGAAAAGACCATGTTTTGGAGGTTCTTAGACATTTTTTCAGATTCCTATTAGTGAGTGCTAAAGATTTCTGAAGTTCAGCAGTTCCTGCTGCCTATGGTTTAATGACCTTTCTAATACCAGGGAAGCAGTGGCAGATATCTAATGTTTTTTTGGCCAAAAAAAAAAGAGAAAAAAAAATCTTTCTAAATATCAGATGCAGAGACCTTATTCAGGCAAAATAGTTGCCTCTAAATTTCATGAAAGTTGGGATCATAAGGAACCACTAGTTCTCTCATCCTTCTCTTCTGGAAGGCTCATACCCTGTTGATGTTTTTCTCAGGCTTTAATAAGAAGGATTTTATACCCCAAAAATCACAGCAGGAAATAATATTTGCCGAGAGGTTAATTCAGTAGTGATGTTGATAAAAGTGACCTCAGACATTCCATAGCTACGTTGGTAATGATATCAGTTGATCCTTTAAATTTAGTTCTGTGAATTTCCTGTTTAATCCTTGATGATTATTATAGTTACAAATGGGTCTAACCTTTTCTGTAAACCACATTGTAAACACTAAAGCAAACACCTCTGAAAAATTCCACTGTACTACACCATTTACTGCTCAAATCCATAAGCCCATCAAAGACGCTCCCTACACACTTTGAAGTCCAGATGAGGGGCAGTACTTACACTTGGAATTAAATAATTATCAGATTGATTGGTCTGTTGTTCCTTCTTTCAATTCTTTCAGAATTCTCAAGGATTGGTGACTCTCTAAACTTCTAGAATGTTCCCAGTTTTGTGAGGAATATTAGATATTAACATGAGGGAATCAAATATTTTTTACCATTTTCTTCATGATGTTCAACTTTCTCTGGGACACTTGATTCAAAAATATTTTTTAGTGATAATGACTCTTTCCAGTCTTATAGCAGCTGACAATGCATTTATTACACTGAATATACGCCATCAATCCCCCTTCACTTACCATTCTATGGATACAATTTTTCCAGCTTAAGAGCTTTCTGCAGAGTTAGAGCATTCATGGACATGAGCATTTAGCAGGCAGTTTGCCTTCAAAAAGAAACACCAAGGTTTATCTCCAGCCTAGCTCTGGTGTTCACAAGCTACCTTGGCTTCCTTCAAGGTTTTCTTTCACCTCACGTGCTAAACTGAAAATCCTAAAGTGAAACTGAAACCCTTCTTGTACTTTTTTTGAAGTGCTGCTGGACAAGGTGGTTGGGTGAAACAACTGTCAGGGGGACAGCAAAGAAAATACTTTAGGTCTGACAGATAAATATAGATAGACAATCATAAACAAAAATTTAAGACAGCAAATCACTGACAACAATCCATAACATGCTCATTTAAGTTTTATTGTAACTTATTTAGGGAACCAGAGTAATGAGAGCCACAGTATATTGTATTGCTTTTCAGTAACAGATTACTTTGGGATCATTTTATGCTCTTGTAAAGTAAATGTCTGTAAATGGCAATCTAGGATGACCGACAGCAGAAGTCAACGTTAGCATGATAACTAACTCTACACATCATGCTGCTTATAAATGGATGGTGTTAAATTAATCTCAGTTCATAATGGGGGACAAAAATGTATGTAGGCATAATAAAATTTCTAAATGGAAAATTCAGACTTGATAACATCCTAATGTATACGAAGCCATTTATCTGTTTGGTGTGAGTCTGCATATTTCTGGTTATTCTCATGTAGCAAAGGAAAAGGTTTGCTTTTTTGCCAAACACATACTAAACTTTATTAAAACCACTTGGAATCAATTTGCTCTGTATGAGTACTAATATTTCATATTTCCTGGAAGGACCAAAGGCGTATATGCCAAGAAACCAACAGTATTTCTGACTGTTGTCATCCAAATTTCAAAACCATGGCAGTCGTACTGCAGTTACGTCCAGAAATCCACACTGACTTACACATACATAAGTAAAGCTGCTCCTGTCATGTCAGATATGGTTTGGCTTTAAGTAAAAGAGTAGATCAGTCTCATTTTTAGCAGTGTAATATTACTTTCTCTGGTTTGTTTACAGACATCCATTTTAATTTGTCTCCCTGAGTTATGCCAAGCATAATCTTCTTCACCATCTGTATATAGACTTTCCTATATACTTATGGTATTTCTGTCACTATAAATAGCAGTTGTGATTTTACTTACTAACCCACAGTATAATTGGCTTTGACTAGGGTTGATTTCATAATTAGTCTCAGTGTTTAGGTTAGAAATATTATGTCAATATTAAGTAAAGTTTCTTATACATATTTTGTTGCTGAAGCTTTCAAATTCTTTATGGTTAGGTGGCTTTAATACATCTCAAATATTGCTTATATGCCAAGGCTCAACATAACCCTTATCCCAAGAAGAATAGGTTTCTCCCCAGATATAGAGTGGATGGGATCAACAATTACCTGTCTCACACCCTTTCTATTTCATACTGAGCAACAAGGGGAAAAAAAATCAATAGATCCCTACAAATTTTGCACACTTGAAAAAATGCAGTGGCAGATAGGAGGCAGAAAAAGGAGAGCCTCCCTGTGTGCACAACTTATGTTCAGCACTAGTTTCTGTGAAATTTTGCAAAGAATTATTATGTGCTTTCCTTTTCTTTCTTTTCTTCAGGATTTATTAAGGGACCAATCCAAGTGCTGTGTGAACATTACAAAAGTACAGCTGCCTCTGCTGTCCTTTGCAGACCCAAAAGGTGGAAGATTTAGGAAAATCTCCCAGAGTAACTTCAGCTCCTTTAAATTCTTTATTCAAGCTGTTGCATTATTCAGGGTGTTAGGATTTTCTGTACTGGTAGAGATCCAATAAGCATTTTTTACTTTTTAAGGAGTCATCTTTACCATCAGAACCACTTGCTCTTCTATATATGTAGCTCCTTCTCTTTACAATCCTTCTCGTGTCTTTTAGAAGATTTGGCAGGATGAAAAAATGCCCCTTTTACTTTTTTGGGGGACACCAAGCACAATCCTTTCCTACTTTTATGAGCTGAATCTCAAATTCAGTCATTTAGAGAGAAAAAAGTAAAAAAAAAAAAAAAGAGAAAACAAAGGAAGGTTTCAGAGCAGACTGTTCTTCAGATTCAGGCTCAGAGTTGAATAAACAAATAATATGCTTGTTCTGGTTATTTTGCATGTAGAAAGGTGACTGGACATGTAAAATAACCACAACTGGCAAATTAATTATTGATTACAGTGCAGCCTTCAACTAAACGCAAAATTAAACATTTATTCTGATCAATAAATGATGTGACAGTTGTGGCTATTCCCTACGTCAGGTTGGATTTCCATATATCTGTGTCCCAATTAAGTGGCCTGGGCTCAGAGCTGTGGGAGATGTGCTGCTACCTTAGACAGGAGGACAATTTGCTGGGCTTGCTGTCCCTCCTTGCCTTCACAAGTGTTTCACCCTGGATCTTTTCTGGAGCAGTTTCCCACCACGGGGCTCAGAGGGAGCTCAGGGGAGCAGTTGTGCCAGGGGTGCCCAAAGTGAACCCTTGGAAGGTGAGAGCATCCTTCCTGCAGCACAGACAGGGGTTGTCAAGGTGTCTCCTCATTAACTCCTGCCTTTGGGGAAGCTCAGTCTCCTCAGAGAGTGTAAGTGGTGGACAGGGTAAAGGGCTGGGTTCAAGTTGTCATTTCTGCCCTCACCTTCCCCATCTAATTCACACCCTCTGGAGAAAAATTACCATTCTTATTTTGTGTTTCTTGTGTCCCTCCTTGAGTGTTTCACTTGCTGTACCTTTCCATTTGATCAGGGCAGTGTTAAGAGGCAATGCTCTTTGCCAGAGAGAATTGAAAGAGAAGAGAGGTAGGGAAATTCCAGGTTTTTTCCTCAAGAAACGAAATAAAGTGTGGGAACTTGCTTCTCTTGTTCAGTGCCACTATCAAGCACACTGCCCATGAATTTGCAGTTGACTATTGTGTTCACACTGTCTACTTGAGGTATGGAATACGAGGGCAGAAAACTTTAAAAAGTGGGCTTTGGATCAGGTTTTAGTTGCAACAAAGTAAAACTAATTTTTGAAAATTGCAATTTTTTTACTATGTGCAGCATACTTACCACAGCTTCAATGGGGATAAAGAATTAAAGTTTTCTCATGAGTAGTCAACTGCTTTTAAATTTTATTTAATTCTGTTATGAGGATGATTTATAGGATTCTAAGTGTTTTGCACCTGCCTCCAGGAATGAAATATATATGATTTATGGATCTGGAAGGGGGAAAATAAAGGAAAGAGAAGGCAACTGTCTGATCCTTCCCTACCATGACAACATATCATTCTGAGAGGAGAAGTAACTGTTTGAGGTTAATTTAGATCACATCAATCTGTATTACTTGACCTTTTCAAAATAAACAGAACCAAAAAGTGACTACACAAAAAAGTCAATTTTAAAGCCAATTACACTAATAGTATTTGATGTGTAAATGGGTGTTTATTATTAAAAAAAAAAAAAGAAAAAAGGCTGCAATAAAGCTGAGGGGCATTTAAAGACAGGAGATGTCTAATTGTAGCATATCCAGTAATGAAATCACAGTCAGCCTAGTAGCTGATTAAGGTTAATTTGAATCACATCAATGTGGATTAACTTGGCCTTTGCAGAATGAACAACACCTTTGTGCCAACATGATCAATTAGTCCCCTTAACTTCATACGTCTGCTTGGAAAGGTTAGATTTATTACTTATCAAGATAACCATTTGGAGATTAAAATCTCAGGCTCATGTGCATTTTTTCTCCCACTGTACCTCAAGGAATGAAAAAAAAAAAAAAGAAAATATGAAACTTTTTAAATCTTGGTGAAGTTTGATGTTTTATCTAATAAGCTTGAAAAGTCATGTTTATCCTGAGGTAAAAGGCTGGAGACTGGACATATAATAGAACTGTCTAGAAAACACTGACTGTGCTCACACTCCTGTACCACTCTTGCAGGTAGATATCCCAAAACTATCCCAACTGGCTGCTGCCAGTTCTTTTTGGAAACATTCACCCAGTGTCAATTCCATGCTTTGCTTTTACCCTCTCCATAATCTCCCCATCCAATGCACGGGGCTGAAAAGAGGGGATGTTGTGTTCATGTATGAACCCTGGTAAAGACGTCAGAATGATCCTGGTGGCAACCCCAGTGATCTGCCATCAGCTACAGCCACTGCTGTGGTGATGTTTGACATGATTTGGAAGGCCAAATTGCTTTATCTCTTCTCCTTTCAATTCTCTGTCCATGGACCAGAATGTTGTGTCTTACTATGTTTAATGAAATTATTGGAGAAAGGATGTTGAATATTTTCTAGGGGATGTTTCCATCTGAGATTATAGGACTAAGTCATATCAATGTTCTCTATATTGATGCTCCCTTTAGACCTGCTAATAATAAGTATTCCAAGAATCCTGAGATCACAGGACACAAAGCTGATGACAGAAACTACTTGCCCATATATACTAATTAAATACGACATAAATCTGATGGACTCTGAGGAGAGTCAGTAGTTACAGGGATGAGAGGTTCAACAAATTTGCTCAGGTACAAAAGTACCTGAGACTGATGCATGTCAGTGAACTTCAGTTTTTCACAGAAAGAATAAGTTTGTTATGCCACAAGGAGAAAATAAAATTTTGTAAAGGTTTTTGGAAACAAAACCATTGATGAGCAAATCTTCTGAGAGAAGGTAGTGGGAAGCTGAGGCCTGGGATACAAATACGGAAAATCTCACACTCCAGCTCAAAGAGAGGAACATATCTTGGAGAAAGGTATGCAGAAGAAGGTGATAGCTGCAGGTAAATTAGACTAATTTATTAGGAGGCCATGTCACATAGGGGGGATATCCCTTTGAAAGGAAGACCTGTGAAGTGGTGGTCTAGTCAACTGTATTCCTTGCACAGTAGAAAGTCTGGGATGGTAATTAAGGCTGGAGACAGCATTTCCCTTCCTGTTCCTGGTCATGTGAACCATGGGTCTCATGCATTCTCCCACCCATTTCCAATCACAGAATAATCCTCTCATAATTAAAACCATAGCTTGCAAGGAAGTAGTACATGACTGATCTTATTTATTTTGATTTGTTGTGAATGATCTTTCATGTATTTTTAAATTCTGTCTAGTATTGCAGTTCTGTCTAGTATTGCAGTTGTATCTAGAGGGCCAATATGAAGCTGGAATCCTGATCTGCTGGATAGATGTGTGCATTTAGTCCAAAATAACTGCTCCTTGCTCTATGCATGTTTTCTTTTTTACCCTGTCTGCCTTCCCAGCAATCTGTTCTGCTTCCCTCAGCTGGAGATCAGGTAGAGTTGGTGCCACTTGTGCCTCCTGCCCAGCTGCAAGTGCTTTGCAGACTACCAGTTGCTTGTGGAGTAGAGTGGGGGCTCTATTCAGCAGAAAAGGAGCAGCAGTGGCAGCACTTCCTGTGCACGGAAACTCAGCATGGCCCTTGCAGAATATTTTGGAATACTGTCATCTGGACAGCATTGTCAGTCCACACTGTGTCTGGAGCAATCAGAACTGGAGAGCTGACATGTTACCTGGTGGCATTTACAGAAAAGGAAATCTACTGCTCTGCATGAAAGAGCTTCTTCAGAATGGATATAAAGGAAAATTATATAAAGCTGTCTAAAAAAGCTTGTGTTATGCATAGCTGCACACAGGTCCAAGACATTAAGGCTGGTATCTGAACTAATTATTTTTTCTTGTTTTAATTTTTATGAATGATGTTAAAATGTGTTTTTACCTGAATCTCAGTGTCACTCCTTAGATGATGCACAAACCTCAGCATAAAGAGGGGTCTGCAAGTCAAGCCTCTTGGTTTGCTTTGTAAAGAAGACTTTGCTTTGTAAATCCTGCTTTTGGCCACGTTATTGTCTCAGGTATTGCAGTGATTTCCTGGAAGAAGAAACAATTTAATTCAACACTGTGTATATTTTTTTATGCTGTCTGACTTAGGGCAAAATTTTTTGAATAAACTATTGTTTCTTCTTTTCTGTGTATTTCAGTTTGCTATTATTATCATCTGTTTTCTAGCAGTCCAAAAAAGGTGTGTGTTGCATATGAGACATTTCAGATTGCTCTTTGGGCACAAGCATCTGGAGTCAAGAAATGACTTAAACCTTACTGCTGTCACACAGAAACCTGTGAAATCAGCCAAGTATTATTCACTCGTGTTTGACAGTACTTGAAATACGAACCTCACTAAACAAATGGCTCTTTTCAAGCCCACTAGAAAGACAAGGTGAAAGAACAAAGGTTGGCCAGTGAGAAGAAAGGAAAAGACATTCAAGAGTGAACTCACAGAAACAATAAAAAAAACCCCTGCACTTGAAGGAAGTTGTTTGTAAGTTGACTTCACCCAGGTTATCAAAACATTTTTGTCTGGTTTTGTAAATTTAGTATTTTTCTAGATTTATTCTTTTATAATACATGTATAATACCTGTAGTCCAATATGGTTTCATGTATTCATATGTAGAGATGGAAAATGTCATTTCTATTTGAAGGGTATTTTTCCTTACATAAATTTTATGATATTTAGCAAAAAAAAAAGAGCATTTTTAGTGATAGCTTTCAAAATAGTCTTTAAAGTCTCTTCCTGTCCTTCCTATGATTTTTTAATTCCGTAAGAAATCTAAGCTGGCTTTCATCAGGGACCTAAAGATGGTCCCCATGCTTTGACAAAAGGGAGATTAGTGTGGAACAACTCTGAGATCTCTGATTCTTTCTTTATGTGTTATACTTGTTAGGCTGTACTGTTAAATGAAACAAGCAATGGCTGATAAATAAAATACCCTGAAGCCTTTTTAATTCTCTTGTCAGTATCAGATTGCTACTTAGCAAAAGAAAAACCAACCAAAACAGATCAACCTCTACCAAAAAAAGCCCAACAACAAAAAATCCTACTATTTGCTCTCACAACTGACTCATATTTTACAGTTTTAGACTTAAAATTGGGGTTTTTTTATATAACTTTATCTTTCCTTTATGAGTGAAAGTTTTTACCGGTTATAAAAAAGCAAAGCAAAGATTCAAAAGAATAGAGTGAGGACACTGTGGCTAAACCCTCTCAGCCATTGCCAATAATAAAAGTTAGACCACGCTATTTCAATCTGGTATCAAAATTTAGACAGAGATGAAAAGCAGAATGATGGGTTTCCGTGGTAATCTCCATTTTCTGCACCATCCCACATGTGCTCTGCTATGTTCAGTTGAGTCTGAGAGTTTGGGTGATCAGCTCCTTCCTTCAGGATTGTGCGTACGAAATAAGGTGGTTTGTCACACAGGTGGGGAGAACATATGAGAGGAGTAGAATCACAAGATGAATTGTGGCACCCTGATGAGGCTGCATGGATGCTCTGGTACCCAAAACTCCTCTGGAATATGGTACTGGGATCCTTGCATCCATGACTTGAGCACTCTCCAGCCATTGCTCTCTTGCCTCTGCTTTCACCATGTTGACTCCAAAGCATCTGCCAGGAGTTTTGGGCTATACCTAATCCATCACCTCCTTGAACTTTTGCCATCTTTTTCCAGGTTGATGTGGCTGCCGTTGACTTTATTTTCTGAGCAAAACATCTTTTTGTTCAGAAATTTGCAGTGTGTAACCCAATGGGACCTTAACCTGTAGTCATGGCTGAAAGTTCCCAGTGCTTCCATGGGACAATGCCATGCTTCCCCTCTTTTGTGTAGGAAAGCCATCTTCAGGAACTTTGACTTACAGCCTTCATCTTCTACCATTCCTCCTCATTAAAATAAAGTATTTCTAACCTTGAAGTTATCATATTTGAGGCAGTGAATAGACATATCTCAACATATTTCATATGTGTATTGTATATTGCTGAATGGGTATAGGCACATATTTTCCTATTGATGTGAAATAATGTCTTAGGCTGCTGATAGATTTTGCACTTTTGATTTATTAAAGTTAATAACAAAGACAACTGCCCCACCATATCTTTGTTCCTGTGAGTTTACGATCTTCAGTTAGTTTTTTCCCCTTAGATTTTCCTGCCTGACCAATGCACTAATGCCTAACAGGCACCATTATCCCCAGTTTGGGCAACATCACTTGTGTTCCTTGGCTGTGGTGTCCCTCAGTCACTCTGGACTCCCTGAGACCCACATCTGTCTTTTTCCTCTCCACTGGCTGAATCACAGTATTACTGTGCTGATGAACTCAAGGAAAAGGGAAACATATCTGCATTTGCTTTTAAGTCTCACAGTTGTCTGAATACAGAAGAAGCTTGTGGCAATTTATGCTCTGCTGAAATACAGTTATCTTAACTGATGTATAGGGATTACCATAATATTTCCTATTAAGTCAATGTGATTTTCTTCCCATTTCCATAGATAAAAAATGGTAATGCATTATTGCCAGTGACATTGCAGGCGCTGACTTTAGCTATGAAAATAAAAATCTAGTCATATACATAAATAAAGTTAAGATTGTTACTGTTATATGATGCTGATAGAAGTATTCAGTCTTTGTGATCCAAGGTTATGCTGAACATACTGAACCTTCCAGAAAACTACTTTAAAGATGCTTGTAGTTGAAAATACCATAACTAGCTCTTCCAATTTCAAAAGTTAGCAGACATTATCATTAATAGTTCTAAGAGAGCCAACAACACAATGAATCAAAACACAGACAGCAAATACTACACAGTGTCTCTCTAGCTTTGTAACTCATGCAGAATGACAAATATACTACTTTAAGTTGGTGCTTAATCATTGCTCATTTTCCTGTATTCCTCACCACAAAGCAAAATTCATTACATGATAAATTTGTTACCACTCTTCTGGCAGGTTGCTGGAAAATTCTTTCCACAGTACAGAAACAATATCAGGGACATTATTTTATTTAATTACAGTGTTTTTCAACAGAAAAAGCTGGGATTCTTTTTTGTCTCAAATTCTCACCTAGAAATAGTTTGTCCCTACAAGCATGCTACAGTTTCACTTCTGCTCTCCTCTTCCTTTCCCTTTACTTGTGCTTCTAAAACTATCTCATCCCATCTCTTCAGCTGAATTACACTTTGCTGCTCTGTTTATGGGAGGATGAAGATTACAGCAAATTGATTCTATTTCTCAATTTTTTGTCAAATTGCATAAATGTCTGTATGTTAAACCTGTTCCATTTCTCGCAGAATAAAAAACAACCAAAATTCAGAAAGGAAGAGAAAGTATTTTTTCTGACTGAAATTATGTTTTGTTTTATGCACATGGGCATTCAGAATTTGACTCAGTAACAGAAAAGACATTAGGACAAAGAAGGAGTTTTGCATTTTATCACAATGATTTTTCCAAAATAAATTTAATGGTACAGTGGCTGTTACCTGCTGGTACTGTTGGGAGTATATTAAACAAAGGGGTAGAGCTGACAATGTAAGACTGGCATAGGAAAATATCCTACACTCTCCCATATATTTTCCTTGTAGCTGGTACAGCTTTTTGAAGTAACAAACTGTTCCTCCAAAGAATGTTTCCTTGGTGCTTTTTGCCCCTTTCAAAGCAATCTGGCTGCATCAAAGCCTTGCTGTGCTCTGGTGGGGCATTTGCTCATGCAAGCCTTCCTAGTGTGCTACACTAGAGAAGAGATCCTTGGCGATAAAATAGAAACCACCTTTTTCACACAAAGTATTAATTTTAGAAAAAAAACACTACTTGATAGTGGTCAGCAAAGAAATAATGTGTTTGTGTGATGCTCACGAGCAAGCAGCCACCTCTGGAGCTGGGATCTGAGAGGACTTTCTGAAGCTGGGTGAATAGTTTGAAATTGAACTGCAGCCAATGGAAATTCAACGGTATTTTTGTGACTATAGACTTTCCCCTCATATATGTGTGTGCTGGGCAGCTTTTATTGTGTTCCATTTTGCAGTATTACCTACTGCATTGTGTCAAAATGATGTTACACGTTGAATGAAGATAGTAAATGCCAAGAACAGAAAGAAAGGAAAGAAAATCCTATTTTCCAAATGCAATTTCTGCTTCTTCAGAGCAAATTGGAGCATGAGGACCCGGTCTGATAAGAAATAACATATTTAAAGTACAGAAGTGGACATTAAGTAACTAGAGAATTACATAACCCCACTTTAGTGTCAGAGTAAAAGTGCAATAGATAGATTCAGGAATGGTGCAGCTGTGGGAGGACAGACAGAGATGGTGTTGAAGGCAATTTTGCCCCCGATATATTGCACCTGTGCTGATTACCAAAGAGTGGGGACAGCCTTGCCCTCACAGCCATGGGTGTGATAAAGAGTGAGTGAGCTGGTTGGGGTTGGTGGGGTCTGTTGGCCCTGCTGTGAGGAAGGAGGGATGGGCAGATGGACAGACAGACAGGAGGAGCAGGAGGCTCTGTGAGGGACAGAAAGGGTTAGATGTGGTACAAGACAGAGGGTGGTGGCTGTGCTGGGGACAGGAAGGAGCCAGCTGGAACTGCAGAAGGAAGGGAGAAGAAGGAGTGAAAGAGCCAGAGCTGCACGGAGCTGCCCATGGGAAGCTACAGAGAAAAGGTATGAGAGACTTTTAGATAACAAGGTGCTGATGCTTGGAGCCTTCTTTGGTGTCAGTTGTTCCTCTGCTGTCATGCAGCCAAACATTCCTTCTCCGTTTCTTTGCCAAAGTGATATGGATTTATCATTGTCCTTCTGCTTATTTCTGTCCTTGCTCATAGAAAGTGGTTAAACCTTATATTTGAGAAAGGCATGGCCCAATGCAATGTGAGAATACTTAAGTAACTGTTGAAGCTTAAATACTTCATTCCAAGTTAGCAAATTTCTAAAGACTCTCTGAAAACATGTGTTTTGTGATCAAGTAGACTACTTGTGTCTTGTTATATAACCTATGCAATTTCATTATCTCAGAAATTATGCTTATTTCATTCCTTTAACAATAGCCTGGCTAATTTGAATTTTCAAATGTTGATGATGGTCCCTTCTGGAGAAAAGCAGATAGTTGAGATTAGATTACATGAAAACCCACTTTTACTCTTGATTTTATTTTCTTATGTCCATTTTCTTGTTTGTTCACTTGCCTTTTGTATTCACGTGTAAAAGAATAGTGATGTAACTGCATACTGTTCAAAAGGCATATTATACAGCTTCATGACCCTGTTCTAAAAGTGCTGCTTCAAATTTACTTGAGTTTCATTTTTAGTTTCTTAATTTTTTTGTACAGAAGTGAGCAAAGGGGAGCAGTTCCAATCAAAGTAGAAGTCCTTCAGACTTTTGTAGAAAGAAACCAGAGTAAAAGAAAAACTAAAAGAACCACTCAGGAGCTCTCTTATTGCATCCCTCAGCTACTCCCCAACCTTTTTTCCAAATGAGATGTAGTAAGAGAGCAATTTCTTCCTAGTAAAATGTTTATCGAAGCAGGTTTGTTCATGGGTTTTTTTTAAGTTCTATTGACCCTCCTTGACCTCTCCAACAAATAAACTCAGTTGACCCTTCCAATGCATAAACCAGAGGTAGATTAGGAAATAAAATAAACTTTTATTCTGTGATAATTTTATAGAAAAAAAAATTTGCGAGGCATGTGAGTAACACTTATGTGATGAAAAATTTCTTGTCTTTTTATTGCATATTAACCTACACATATATTTAATCAAACCACAAGTAATAGCTAATGAATTAATTAGCAAAAAAGTCTTAATTTAAAAGAGCTGAATACAACCCTAAACAAAAAGCTCTGATGGAGAATAAATCATGTGTTGTCACCTATAAGAATACTTGATGTATATGTAGGTATACTCTGTGTATATTGAATACATAAGATTTTTTTTTTAGGTTTGTCTGAGCCAGGTGTCATTGCATTCAAGAAAATAAATCTTGTTTAATTAAATAAATCCTCAGATATCTGGTAATAACAAATTGTACAAACTGCAGATAAAACAAAAATAGAGGAGCTTACTAATGAAGAGGAAATTTAATGAACCTGGTTTTATTCCTGGTTGCTGAGGAATCTTTTTTTTTTTGATGGAGGGGCTCAGGTGAGCTGAAGAGTGATTGCCCACCTGGATGATCCCCATTTTTGCAGGGGGGACAAATGAAGGAACTATGGGCTGGGGATTTGAGGTGAAGCTTCAGCAAAGAGTGATGCAAGTCTGTAATAATGTGCAAGCTTCTGAAAAAGATTACCTGGATGACTTTGAGAGCTGTAGGAAGTTGGCATTGGTGTTTTGGTGCTTATAAAACTGATGCTGATGGGATATGAGGTATGAAGGCATAAAAGGAAGTAGTGGGACTCACATCCATCTAGCTAATTTTATGGGAAACCAGCACTGGATGTTCTTGTTTTTTTTTTTGTTTTGTTTTTTTTTTTATGAAATCAAAATTTTATTGAAAATAACTTCATTGACTAAGGTACTAATGCACATCAATTTATTCAAAGCATATCTTATTATAAGCCAAAATAAATCCGTGATTACCCATAGTTAATTCAGTTATCATAAACCACTTTAAGCTACCAGTTAGATTTCTGTTTACCCACATTTGCTTTCAGTACTGGTTTACTGATGATGGTAGGGCGTACCTGGCAATTCCAGAGGGTTTTCCTGTCAGAGGAAAGAAAGGCAGAAAGAATATTGTTAAAGAAGAAGGAGGCAATGAGATAAGGGATCTTATGGTGTGGGATGTTTTTATTGTTTTTAGCAGGCTCTCCCTAAAGTGAAGTACAGGGAAAACGAAAAAGTAAATGGAACTGATCTATGATGGAGGCCTTGAGGCATTTTGCTCTGATTAGGAGTTAAAATCCCAAGGTGATGAAATTGTTAGAGGGAGAGTGATGTGGAAGGCTGGTGGCCTCAGTGAGAAAGCAGCCTTTAGTGCTGTGAGTGGGTGTGACTGAGTGGAAGGCTTCAGGTAAATTTGGTAGATGCATGTTCTAACTCAGCTTTGAAATACTATTTTATTTGAATTAAGTAAAATACTTTGTCATCATAGCTCCTAAGAGCAGCAATGAGATATCTAGTGTGGGCTGGCTGTTGCAGCTCACTGGACTAGATCAAATATGACTTCTAGTGCCACAATGAGGAACTGTTCTCACCTCACTGTAGGTATTTTCAGGAAATTTTAGTGCTGGTGCTATTCAGGATTTTCATTCAGTGGTATAATTGCTGCGAGCATTTGCAAAGGGAGCTGAGGTGATGTACTGCAATGATAATCTAAATTAATTAGATGGGATTTCTTAGATGAGCTTATTGGAAAATCTCTTTAAATGCTGCCAAATGTTAAGCTTGATGTTTAGGAATACAAAAAGTGGTTTGTGTTTATGAGGGAAAGCTGTCTGGTCTAAAATAAAGATTCTTCAGAGAAGAACTTGATGGAAATTCAAGAAAAATTACAGAAATTTTGGTCCTCTGATGTGATGCTTTGAGAAAAGCAGTGTTTATACTTGATTACTGAAAATCAGGGAAATGAAGCAGGAGTTAAATCATGAAATTTGTAGTGAAATCACAGTCAGTTGTTACGCTGATTTAATGCTAAAGATAAACTGGAAGACAAGGAAGAACAAACTGGAATTTCAAGGGTATTTTGTGAACTAGAATACAAATGTAACAACAACAACGATAGTTTTTCAAGTGGAACTAATGTTTAACTCAGTAATAGCTTGATACTACTTATTTTACATCATGTAACTGAGTTTTGGATTTTTTTTTTTGTATCCCCTAAAACTGTGTGTACTTTGGGTGGAACTTTTTTTAGCACTTACACTATGTGCATATATACATACTCTTACATTACAAATTCACTGTCTAATGTACGCCTGTCCCTACAGTATATGAGGTTAGAACCTGGTGGCATTCAAGTATGGAGTAGCACTGAAGAGAACAGCAGATTTTACAGAAGATAGTTCAATGTATTTAGAACTTTTTTGTCATCATTAAACTCATCTTGAAGAAGGAGGCTCACTTCAAACCAGTTTAGGCAGCTTGATATACACACCTCTGAATTCCACATTATAATGCCAGTTTAATGCAGACACATAGAAGGATGTAGCCTGGAATTAAGTTTTAGCACAGCCTGGAATGTACTCCCTCTAAATTCTCAGGAGTACTACTTGCCTGAGAAGATGCAACATAAATTCAGTGAATATTTCCCATTGTAGCCTTGCCAGAAATATGTAAAATTCTCACACAAAAACGAATGGCTTAGTCCATACTATATCAATAACGCTATAATAGTTTTATTAAGGGCAAAAAATAAGAAGCTAGGTCAGGTAAAATTTCTTTGTCTATACAAAGAACTCAACTATTATAAATCGAACACAAATTAAGACTCCATGGAGTTTCAGAGCATAGCCAGCATGTTTTCAGTGTTTTAGCCAGGAAGACTTGCAGTGTACCTGTGCTAACTGAGAGCAAACATTAGTTTGGAAGAGTTTAACTTGGCACTTCATCTTGCTTTATGTTGTGTATGTTTTCTAGATTCTGTTGTTTATGCTGAAAATCATTCTTATTGTTTCAATTGCCTCTGTAAAATATGGCTTTCTTTGCACTCAAAATGCAAACATTTTGTGGCACAGACAAGGTATCTGTTTTAGCATCAGAAGAAGCTGTATGTGGGTGGTTTTTGTACCTGCTGGAGAGTGGGAAGAACACAACTATGTATGCTTGATGGTCCATTTACTTTCCCTCAGCCTCCTCTTATGTAAGATAATTGTATATTGTCAGCCTTGCAGCCTCTGATCCCTTTGACAAGGGTAATCAAAGTGGAAGTGTGAATGTGAGCAAGCTTTCCATTGAAAGATGAGGGGCAGGCTGGAGCCCTGAGTGAAGGCCAGCAAGGAGTGATTTCTGAGGATGTTTGCTGCGGAGCAGGACTGAACTGTGTCCTTACCCCATTACAAAAGGATGACTTCCAAATCTGTGATTTTATGTAGACCACACCACCCACAGTAGGACCTGTCATTGTAGTTCTTTGCATTGCATCTGTGCTTTCAACTTGAGAGGCCTTTCAGCATCCACCTCACAGCTTCAGCTGTGCTTCCAGAAAAGCATTGTCAGAAATACATTTATCAAATGTCTCTTTGGAGTTTAAAGCCTTTCCTTTTGTTCTTTGAGTAGAATTGCAGAGGGGAAAAAATGCTAAGCAGGGCCTCTGTGCAAAAGAATCCAAGTGTGTGTAAAGATTATGATTTTTTTTATCTTTTGCTAAAGGAAAGGGAGTATCACAGCTAAGTGAGCTTTTGAATTGATGTAAAAGAAAAGTACAATGCTTATCTTACCTCCTCCCACGTGGCTACAAAGGTAGGAGGGAAAGTCAGGATACAGTGTGCATCGAGTTCATGCTTTTGCTAATTGTCAGCAGAATCTGCCTTCTGAGTGTTCTTGGATGAAAAGAAGGAAACACTATATTTGAAAGCTTTTAATACAAATTTTCACAGTAATGGAATTTGATGGACACACCTTGCACTTCTGTAAGCTTCCTGCCTGTAAAACTATTTTAATTGCTGATTAACCATTTTGTTACAAAAGAAGCCAGTCTATTGATTGAGGAAATTCAGATGTATGATTTCAATGGGTCTTGTAAGTACTCTTTTACATACACATTTTGGTGTGCTTTGAAAATCATGATCTTAAAATATAAGGCTTCTGCTACTTTAGTTTTGTGGGGTATCAACTGAACAACCAGATACAGAAGAAGGTCAGATGTCTTTATTTTTCAAAGAACATAATCAAAAAAGTGAATATACTTAGTTATTAGCTAGGAGGTGCAAAACACCTGAGGAAAGCAGCAGTACTTGTTTTCTGCCTTGAATTAGCTGTGTCTAAAATATCTACATAGGTATTAAGGAGTATACTTAGCACAAAGTGCTTACTTTTCTCTATTTAATAAACACAGTCATCCAAATTCATAATTTATTCAGTCTTTAAATTCCCCAAGTTTAAAAAATGTATTTATTTTATCTTTGATGGTTTGCAGCATGTGAGGAGAAATTTGAGTCTGAATTTAATAACAAACATTTTGAGCTTGTGAGAAAACAATGATTTGGGTTTGTTTTTCTTCATGGAAGCACCTATTAATAGGAGTTCCATAGGAACAGTTCTCTTGTCTTTAATTGTCAGTTATTTTATTATGCTTGCACCAAGAAATTTCTGACCTTTGCTGCCCTGTAAGTTCATAAACTGCTTAGTAGTTGTTAAAATTGTTAAAAGTTATTACACACATAGATTATATTTGTAGTTTTCAATTCACAAATATGTTCTGTCACTTATGTATGAGCAGCAATATGATAACAATGATATAGGAGCTGGGACAGTTCTTGCTGTTTGTTTCTTTTCAGAAGAGAATTTGGCCATGTATCACCAGTGGCAACCTTGAGATCAAGTTTGTATAAAGAGTACTATCAAGTGCACTGCCCACTTTGCTCCTCCCACCACTAAAATTGATACTAGTGAGGAGGTA
The DNA here is from genome assembly GCA_024734555.1 of Trochalopteron elliotii. Lineage (NCBI taxonomy): Eukaryota > Metazoa > Chordata > Aves > Passeriformes > Leiothrichidae > Trochalopteron > Trochalopteron elliotii. The sequence continues at coordinate 1,679,492 of JANPWX010000183.1, read as the reverse complement.
AAAAATCAGGCTCCTACAGTTCTGACATTTTCTGGGGGCAGAAGCATCAAAATTATTTAGGTCATTTTTTTGGCCAAGATGACTATTTCTTAGAGATTCTCAAACAATTGATCTGAAGAACAGCTGCCCTGAACACTGGTGGTGTTGGAAATATGGATGATGAATGACTTCAGTTACATAGCCAAATTTCTTACCCAGGCATGAAGAAAATGGAATGCTTATTTCTTATCTTCCCCCCTCCTCTTTCTAGCTTATTTCTGCTATTAAAACTTTAATTTAGCCTTTGCATTAAGCTATTCATTTGTAGCCAGTTTGTATGTTGTTTTTAAGATACTAAAGGATTATTTTTGCAAAATTTTAAAGGCAGACAAATTTCATGTGTTATTTTATTTTAGCTGGAATTTTGTATGTTGTGCATCTAGCTCAAATATATAATTCACTAGATTGAAGGTATTTTTAAACAAATTATCAAGTTTGAGTAAAATCAGATTAGATCCTTGGAGGAAAAGAATAACTAATAAATGCCAGCTTGTGTCAGAACCATTGAGTTTTCATCCTGAAGACTGACATTTAACATGCAGTGCATTGTACCCTGGAAAATATCATGATGCCAAGGCTTTTCCTTGGCCTAATCCTCCTCGGACTGAGGGAGTAGCAATGCTCTTGATGTTGAGGGAGGAAGTAATGATTTTCTTCAGACATTACAAGGTGTTATTTACTATTATAATCTTGATAAACAGTATGGTCCAGTTTTGTGGTGGCCCTATGGGTTAGTCCAATTTTGGGATCTCTGGAGGGTTTTTGAACTTAGCTTAAAGAGTAGATCAAGAATCCTGAAAGAGTAGTGGATGAGTGCTTGTAGTTAGTTACAAGAAAGATCTTTCTTTGTTGATGATAAACCATGATTAGCCACACAAACAAATTCTAGCTAGTGGAATAGAAAAAAAGAGAAGAATTTTTTTTTCATGCTTGTGTGTTTATTTTGTTTAAAATTAGTACTTTGTGTGTTTGATCAAAGGTCTTGGAGTTGTAGTCAAGCCACCTTCAATTTTTGCTGAAATATTAATATAATTTAGGCACTAAGAAGGTAATGTGGAGTTTGAGATTGAGCTATGCCCAGTCCATCTAATTTCTTCCTGCTTTGGGGTAATGATCCCTGCAGCAAAAAGAGAAGCTGTAAAGTTTGGAGTACTTTGTGATACTCTCATAAGCCTGTTAGGGAAACTATGTATAGGTAAGTTCAGAAGTAATTGGGAGAAGCACAGACTGAGAATATTTACCTGCCAAATTCAAAAATACATAGGGTGTGATTTTCGTGGGCCTTTCGTAAATTCAGTTCTGTTCAATATCTTTCATTAATAACGTGCAAGCTCAATGATTTTTCTATTCTGCTAAAGTACCTGGTACAGTTGTTGTAGGACAAATGGCAGCTACAGACAGAATAGCTGCAGTGCTGAAGTGTCCTGAAAGGAATATTATGTGAACTGACTACAATTTAAGTATGAGGTAGCTCCAGCTGAGTTTCTACTGATCAGATGGGAGTCTGAATAGCTAGTGAGGTAGATCTGCAGGGAAGAGCAGTGGGCTGCAGGCTGAGCACAAGAGTTGTCTTGACAAATGTCTTAAAATGTAAACCTGAGAGGGAGCAGTGAATGGCATGCCATCCATCTCTCAAGTAATCCTTCTTGTCTGTTCATACCTTTTACATAGCAGTGTGTTCAGGTTTGGACAAGGCACTTTCATTTAATTCAGTCTATTTAGACTGGTTTTTTTATCCTTATTTCTCCTTTTCATCTCTTTCCTTATACTTACTGTATACAAAATCTATGGGTCTGCTGATTCCAGAGAAAATGAGCCTTGGATGACACAAAGTAATCAGAAACCCTCTTCTCTCTTGCAGAAGTTTGCATTAGGAGTAGGGTTTGCATTGTGAAGTCTTTATATTAAATGTATAGCAAAGCACTCCTTTAAAAGAACATTGGATGCACTTTTTCAAAACATTTGATAAGAAAAAACAGACAATAGCTTTGAGATTTTTCCTCTTTTTTCCATTAAATGCTTCTATTCCCTCTGTCTCCTTTTCCTGTAATTAAATGACATAAAATTGAGTCTTCATTTAGCTGTCATTAAAATCTCTGAGACAATTCTGTCGTTAAAATCTCTGAGACAATTCCACTGGAATGTGGTTCCTGTTGAGATGTTTGCATGGTTTTTACAGTAACTGAGGCATGGAAGCCTGTTTAACTCTGCTAGGTCAAAGTATGTACAGCTTCTAGACATGCAGTTTTTTAGCAAGTCTTGGAACAACTTTGTCCACCAATTCACATATCTTCTGCTAGATCAAATGCCAAATAACTTTAAAGCTGCTCTTTATCCAGCAGCTCTCTTGATCATAGAAATCCTTTCAAAGTAAATGATCTGTATGTGTGTGGCACTTTATTAGTGTAAAGTGTCTAATGTCAATATCACACCTAATTTCAAGCTTCCAGAAGACTTTTGCATGACTCACAATGTCATACAAACATTGAGCTTGGGAATAGCTGTCTTAAAAGTAAAAAAAAAAACAAAAAAAACCAACTGTGAACTGTGATGAAGTAATAATATAAAGTTAATAGCTGAGTATTCCATTCACATTTGGAGAAAGGTGCTTGGTAGAAATTATGAAAATGAAGAAATAACAAATGAGGAATGATGAAGAGAGAGGCTTAAAGAAGAAATTTTCATTTTGGATTTAAAGGTCTGCTTTCTTTGATCTTGTTCTAGTATCTGTGTCTTCCCTGCTACATTTGTGACAGATCTGGATAACAGAAAGGCAGATCTTGTAAGAAAGTATTTTTAAACTTTAAGTTAAGGGCACTACAGACTGAATCCTGGCTTGAGACTAATACAATGCCATTAACATCAAAAAGACAACACTGATTTGCATGAGCTATGTGTCTGACCTTTTGTTTTTGAGAAACTTTAGAATGGTTTACAATTTAATATCATACATAGTTGTTTTTCAAACCAATTTCATTTTAAATGTTTCTGTGATAACGATAACTTTGCTTTCAACTGTCATGAAAGTCTAAGCTAAAGCAAAGCATAACATAATCAAAATACTTCAAAAATGCAGCTCATTTATTAGGTAAATTCTGACTTATCAAGTGTCCTTGAGTTCTTGAGTTGCCTCTGATCGTACATCAAAAATTCTCCTTGTGCCTTCTCCAACACTCATTATTACTCGTTAAGGGTTAAGATTTAGACATTGGAAGTAAATGCCAGATTTTTGAAAAGCAATAGAGTTTTTCCTCTTAGAAATCATCCTTTTCAGGCATCAATGTTAATTCAAGCTGCAAAAGAGGGCAGCTGTGAATAGACATCAGAGATACGGGCAAATAAGTTTCAATTACAAAAAGTAACAGAAAAAAACCTAAACCTGCTCATGCTTTGAAACTGTTTTCTCTGGGATCCTCTCATGCTTGGGGAAAGCAGTTGATGTGGTGCTTTGAGCTTTGTCACTTAAGACTAAATCCAGTAAGCCCAAGAAAACCCAGACTGTTGTGCATTTCTAGCGAAATGCATTTAACTGGAAGTAAACATGTAAAAAAAAAGTCTCCAAAATTAATATTGTCTCACTGTGAGAAATTCCTAGTCACATACAACAAGGCTGTGAGTAAAAATATGTGGCCAATATCTACTGTGCCCAAATTGAAAAGGGAAAATTCCAGGATATTGCTTCAACTGAAATTACAGCATCTCTGAACATAATGGAGCTTAGTTGTATGCCAAGGGAACAGGTTACTTCTACCCCTTCATTTAGGTGTCAAGAGCAGCAATGGCTTTCTGTAATTTGTCTAAAAATAAATTCTGACTTGGATTTCTGCTTAGGGAGGAAATGATTCTACAGCTCCGAGAAGACATAAAAACACAGAATTGAAAGCCAACTGTGTTGCTAACATACCCTGGAGCTGTGGGTGGTACCTCACACACCTTTCTCCAGTGATGCAGAGGTTGCCAGGCTGTGCTTGCTGGGGGAAACCTGAAGATGGCAACCTGACTGTAGTGTGTATTGCACATGGAGTGTGGTTACAGGTTAATGAAGCCTAAAGATAACCTTTCTTTAAGCAAAACTTTAATTCTGTTTCTAGCTTTGCATTCATCCTTGTCATCTGAGGTGTTTTCATGTGAGGTTTTAATAAAATTTTGCTTATATATGTATGTATACACATACCTTCCCAAAAATTGATGCACTTCTGTAAGTATAACTTAGTATGTAAAATTATCTTATTTACAGATTTATATCAGTGAGCCAGGACAACATTATTGACCCTACAGAAAGCCTGAGTAGAGCCTTATTTCTTCCTTTGACCACGTGTTGCAAGTGTTTGGAAAAGCTTTATTTATTTTTATATAGAACTCCATGACAAATAGTTTTCCAGCTGTGTCCATACAGCTATTGTGGCAGTCTGAGTGCTTTCTGTGTGGGGTTGTTTTTTGTTTGTTTTTGACATGAGTTTTTCCAAGGGGTGGTTCTGTTTGCAGTTTGTGTTGCTGTAGTGCTGCTGAACATTAATTAGTATTGCTTGAGTAAAGAAGAGCAAGGGTTTATACTGCTGATAAAAGTGATGCTAAATGTGTAATACTTCTCAAACACAATGTGTGTGCTGCTTCTGAACCAAGATATAAGCACGTATCCTGTGTGCTATAAGTGACCTGAAAAGGAGATGTAGGTGGAGTCAAAACTAAACAGTTATCTGGATGGAAAGGGGAAGGATGTGAAGGAACTGCTGGCTGTAGCACCTGAAGACCAAAATCTGCTTCAAAGACGGATAATAAGATGTCATCTATTTCTCAAGAACCTTTGACTAAATACATTTCCTAGTGGAAACACTTCATAAGGGTTATAACTGAAATCTGTTGTGAGATACTAGTATTTAATTCACGTGTTGCTCAATTCAAGAGCAATTTGTGTCATCCTGTCCCAAGCTGAAACACTGCAGGTTTCAGTGGATTACTCTTTTCAACTTCCATACTCCTCCTCTTCCCCCAAAGAGACAAGGCACAGGATTTTTGTACCATTTACTGCTAATCTGCAGTCCAAACCCTTCTGGTCCAGCTCACAGCCAGGCCTGCTTGCAGCCTTGGCAAGTTTATCTTGCCTCTAGTCCCCTGGCTACCTCCTTTCTCTCAGGGACCTGGATGGAATTTTTCTATGCTCACCTTTTCTTCCTTCTTACCTTTTTCTTGCTGCAGCCTAGTGGTGAATTATAAAGTACCAGATTTTAGTAGGAGCCTTAAAAATAGAGACATTAGTTAAAAACAGCTTCCACCCAACTTTGCAACTTCCCTACAGACTAAAATATCTTTCTCTCTTTGCTTTTTTCCTAGAAAATAATTTGTCACCAACATGGAAATAGCTATTTCCAAGGTACACTCTAACTGATCCCACTAATAAGTATTGTGATGCCAAAAAAAGCCCTACCAGACTTCTATTCATGTGCCAAGTGATGCAGTAGGTTATTTGATGGTGGTGTCATTAATATCCTTGTTCTGGTGAAAGAAGAGAGATGTGCTTTAATCATTTTGAGAATCCCAATGAAGTTTAAACATCAGATGTTCCACTTATCCCTAGTTTCCTGTTTTTGAAAAGATGACACTTGGAAAGAAGACTGTATTTATACTAGTGAGGAGTTAAAAAGCAAGAGCTGTCACCTTTAAATGGTGAAAAAACTCATTCATACTACATCCATGTATATATACACTGAGGGTTAATTAAAGCAGCCTTGTCTTTTCTTGGTAAAAATGTCCCAGTCATGTAAAGCAACATCTGGAATTTTATTTTGATCTAAGGTTTTGAGTGAGTGAAAAAACTATGCATTATACTTGAGAAGGGAAGGAAAGTAGTTGTTGTGGTTTCTTTTTCCAAGATGTTCCAAGCTATTCTCAAGGGCTGTATCTTGAATTTAAATGGATATAACATTCCTTTTCATTTTTTCCTCTTCTTCATTGATAGATATTTCTTGCATGCTTTACCTGTTAGACTTTTCTTAAATGTCATTCAAGGTATTTTCTTAATTATAACTGTTTTCTACAGCTCCTTGGGTAATTCCAGGCTATTGCCTTTCAACACTTATTGGATACTGGCACAGACAACATATTCAGGTCATATGAGTTTATTCAGTACAAGATGATTTTTGAGTGAGAATGCCCAAGTGGGTAGCTTAATTTTAACATGAACTGCCAGAAGCAGTAGAAAATAAGTTTTTCAGTGAATTGTTTTATTTTATTCTACTAAAATCATTATTTCTAATTTAAAATTAACTCTATGACCAAAATAATCCATTGCTGCTGTTAGATGACTAACTCAAGAAATACATTTTCTACACTTCCAGCTTTTAAGTCACGTAATCTTTCATATGTAATTATTGCAGCCAACAAAGTATGTTACATCTAAGTTTTTAAATTAATTTACAGCAGTTAGAATCAGTAAACTTTAAGTTGGTTCCTTCAGGGCATGGACATATGGAGTAAAATGGCTAAATGTATCTAACTTATGGAAACAATCTTATGGATGGCATACCTGAGCTCCAGAAAGGATGTAGTCTTTCTCTCAGGTTGATTTTGATTTTCTCACCTGAGGAAGTCTCCAAGTGAACTGTTGATTATGTAGCTGCAGAGATGTGATGTCACTCCATTTTCTGTTTCAGAGATGAGATGAGAATCTTGTTTGCTGTAAGTGGGGAAATTCTCAAACCCTGCAAAGCTGCTGCTGCACAAAATTCTCTTCCCTTTCTCCAGAGAAACCTCCATCAAGAGATCTGTAAAAGAGCACATGAGCACAGCCTATGCTAGCTACACACCTAGGGTCCACTTCTGTACTCTTGTTCTCATATTATTATTAATATTTCAAGGCAGGGCTGATCAATCAATATATTTAAAACTTTCCTTTAAAGACTTTTGATTGAGTTATGTCCTCATTAAATATCAGCTATGGCACTCAGCCCTTGAAGCAAACAACCAAGATTAAATGGAAGAGATAGTGTTTGGTGCTAAAACTGCCCGATGTTTTTTCAACACAAGAGTATTTCAGTTACGATTTTGCAACCAAACTGCAACTCTTTCAGTGTTTGCTGCTATGGCAGAAAGGATTTATCCTACCTTTTTTAGCTCTTCTTGTTAATAAGAGGCAGAAAACCTTCCTAAAAACAAAACCAGAACACATATGCTTCCATCTGGCTGAAAGCTCTGCAGGGCTCTTGCATTATTTCAGGAGCTGAAGTTGGTAGGAAGTCTGTGAGGGATTGGCTCACAGGTTTTGATCTTTTTGGAGCTTCCATGGTTTCGTGGTGGTTTTTTGTTTGTTTGTTTGTTTGTTTTTTCACTTGGGGGATTCCCATGTGCTCAGATGCTTTAGACAGGCACTGTTGAAACCTTAGGATTGCTATCCTCTGGTGAGGCATAGTGTCCTGAAATGGAGTGTGGAGTGTGTCTTTTTTTAAGGGTTTTTATTGTTTTGGAGGGTGTATAGCTTTTTGTACTGTTATGTTGTGGTTTGACTCCAGCTGGCAACTAAGCACCAAACAGCTGCTTGCTCACACCCCTCACCCACTGGGGAAGAAAATAACTGGGGGGAAAAAGCAAACCTGGTGAGTTGAGATTATAAACAATTCAATAACTGAAACAACAAAAAATATAATGATAATTAAATGATAATGTTAGTAGTGAAAGGGGGAAGCAGGAGGAATAAAACCCAAGAGAAACAAGCTTTTTTTTTTTTTTTTTCTCAAAACACAACTGCTCACCACACACTGACTGATGCCCAGCCCATCCCCAAGCAGGGATCAGCCCCTCCCAGCCAGCTCCCCCCAGTTAATATCCTGGACATGACAGTCCATATTACAGCATATCCCTTTGGGTCAGCTGTCCTGGCCATGCTTCCTCCCAGCTTCTTGTGTACCTCCTCCATGGCAGAGCATGGAATGCTGAAATGTCCCTGATCTAATGTGAGCATTACTGAAGCATCAGTGTGTTACCAGCATTGTTCTCATACCGAATCCAAAGCACTGCACTAGCTATTAAGAAGAAAATTAGCTGTATCCCACCTGAAATGAGGACATTTTGTTGCTTTGAGCTTTTTTCCTTTTCATCTGTGTTTCTGGGTGGTCTCTAGGAGTTTGTGACTAAGCATCAGGGAGGAAATAGGTGAATGAAAGCAAGTTCTGGAAGTAAGAGTAGCATAACAGGAAAATGATTTGCCAGGAAAATATGAGGGCACTGGTCAGGAAGGTTGGGCAACAAGAAGAGAGGGAAGGAGACCAGAATGAAATGGTGAAAAATTAAAACCGATTCAAATAAGATTCACTGAGACTACAAGGTCTAAGCAGCAGTCTTAGGTATGCCACAGAGCAGAACATCAGTATTGCTAATGTAACTCATCTTCCACTGAAATGTGTCTACTGCCACTCAGCTCCCCATAAAGTCCTTATACAAGGCTGCTGAAACCACTTTTAGTTGTTTTTAGAAAAAAAATTAAAGGGTTTATTATTTAATAAATAGAAGGGCACACTATGTCCAGGTGTTTTGGATTTCTGTATGTAAGTATCAAATACCATTGTAATGGATGTAATAACAACCCAGAGTAGTTTACCTTATTCTAAACCAGACTAAATTTTCCAGGTGATTTGATTTTGGTTTGTTCCCTGGGTTTGCCTTTTTTCACTGATGCATGGATTACCTGTCTGTGATATGCAGTAAAATGCACATGGCGTTATGGCAATACAAGCAACATTATGCTTTGTTGCAAGTCTGCTGCATTTGGGACAGCTCCAAAGCATTGTCAAACAGCTTTTTCTGGCTAAGAAATGGAACAACTCTCTAAAACAAAATAAAATAATACCTCTAGCTTTGATTCTACAAAATCCAGAGGAAGATTATTCCACTACATCCTCTTAGAATATCTAGCATTCCATGTATAAATAACATTTAATACTTATTATTTATTTAGTTAGCTATGTGTTTCTTTGCCAGATTCCAGAGTTTTTCCTTGAAATCTTGTCTGCTATGCATGGCTGTGGCTCTGGAGGCCAGGCACTGGTCTTAGGTGGGTCCCAGAGTGTGGAACATGGTTTGAGCCTACTCTTGAGATTCTGCAATGATCTGCTGGTGAGAGGCACAGCCCATTGCCCTGCATGTCCTGGAGCTGAAATGTCCGCCTGTGGAGGTCACTGTCTGTGACTTTTGAATCCTTTATGGAAAAAAACAAACAAAATAGTTGTGGGGTGAAAATGGGATCCTTGAAAAGACTGGGAATGTGTCCCAGGGCTGCTCTGTAAAGTATGATTTATCATTTCTTAAAATAAAATCTGCTAGAAGGGCTTTAATTCCCATCTGTTGCCAGTATCAATTAGCTGCTTCTGGCCTTAGGTGGGTGTAATAGGGCAGAGCCCAAACAAGAGACAAAAGGGAGCACATTCTCTCACAGTAAATATACAAGTACTGTGCTTCCATGAATTTTGTGCTTTCCCAAGGTCAGCATGACATTGAGCACAAGTGAAATCAAAGAATGTTCTAGGAAACCTGTAACACTTAAGCAAAATTCTTTTTCTTCTTGGTCAAACAGTTCTGATGCTAAAACAGTGTCTAAAAGTCAGATGTTAGTATTTGCCTCAGGTGAGCTCCTGGCATTTGCTATGAAATAAGTTTGGATAACAAATGCCTGCCCTGACTCATCAGGCAGTTGTTAACGTGATAATCAAAAGGTAACTTTTCCCACTATTAAAAGTTATTGAAATAATGAAGGCAAATTCTATCTCCCCCAATAAATCAGGACTGAAGTATTTGAAAATTTTTGAAAACTCAGGCAGAAATATTCTTCTGAAAAGAATCCAGTTTCTCCTCCTCTTGGAATTCTTCCTCCTACAAAGTAATTTCAATTTTGGTTTTCAAGAGCATCAATGAATTTCAGATTTATACAGTAGAAGGAGAAACAATGTGATGAAAAATCCACCTCTTCTTTACATCTTCAAAAATAAGATAACTATAGCTGCTGCTAAGATGAAGTTACAGCTGCACTTCAACAATGAAGAGTAAATAAGTTGGTTTCATCTCTGTTAAAATTGCAGAGTGGTGTTTTTTATTTTCCTCCCAGCATCCCATTTCATTTATTTTAGAGTCCTTTTTCAATAGAAACCCTGAAGAACTGCCAAGTTGGCTTCCATGGTGAGTGATGACTACAGATAACTGGGTTATGATCTTGGCTGAGACAAACTGTAAATGGTACTAACATCCTACAAATACCTACTGCTTAGTGGTTTTGAGACGCTTAAGCAAAAAAATCCAAAAAACATTTTTGAATGCAAGCAATGGAAAAGAAGGAAATGCGGCGTAATCAAACACTAGAAGACATTTTTAAGAATATTAAGCCTAAAGCAATTAAAAATAGAGAGCTCTCAGTCATAACACTGCTAATGATGGATAAGGTGTCAATATCCTGTTCTAGATCTTTCTGGCTATGCAGAGCTCTGTCCTGTTGCATTTGGATCTCTCCACAGATTGAGTCTCTGCACCCTCTTTGGGTTGTATGGTCCAGCATTTCACTACTCCAACAGTTAAAAAAAAAAAAAGCAAACAAACATCATAACAAAAACAATTTAAAAATGCTTGAGTTGAACTTCATGTGACTTGAATTTCTCATATAATTACATTTCTTAAATTCGGTTTTTGACCTCTGCTCTGTCCCTGGGCCCTGCTGAAAAGGTTGTCACTGTTGTCTTTGCTCAGCTCTGTTAAGTATTTGTTCAGTGATTTAGTGATAAGATCTACCAAAAGCTTGCTCTTCCACAAACGAAACAGTTCTATTTCTCTCTGCCTCATCTCTATCAGATGCTGCAAGCCTTTAATTGTTTTAATGGCCCAGCTTGTTGGCTCCTCTCCAGCATAGGGATCTCTGTCTCTGTTCTACTGGGATGCCAGCATTGGTGCCAGCACTCCAGGGCAGTTCAGTCAGTAATCCACTGCCTTCACTGCCCATGTCTCTTATCCATACTTCATCTCTTTGTCTGTGGAGCTATTCTGGAGCAAACTGATTTGGGATAAGGCACTTGTCTCTGAATTTGGGTGGCTGAGGAGTAGGAAAACACACAGTTCTGCTGCAGCTTTGGTAGAAAAGTGAAGCAAGCAGTGAGGGTGAGTATATTTTGTCTCAGGAAGCTGGACCATAGGGAGAAATAAATCTGGAGTGGGTCTGTGAAAAACAGTCACTGTGCATTTTTTCCATAATGTTCTGTAGGAATGCAATAAAAACGGAAAATTGTTTAAACATTTTTAAGAAGCTAGACAGCATAAATTGAATGCCCTGTGGTTTATGACTATATTAAATACAATTATGTAACATTACCTGCAACATCAAGTGCAGCCATAAAATGCAATTTAAGTATCTCCACAATAATAGAGCAATCTAATGTGTAAGGAAGTGAATTGTAATCAGCACATCACCTGTGGACCAGTCTTTGGTAGTCACTGACCTTTTAGCTGGACTACATAAAAATACTGAAAAGTGTTTGTTTCTGGTCTTTTCATAAAATTACATAGGCTGTACTGAATTCCCACCATTAGATGTCATCTCCAGAGTATAACCAAATTACTCTGTACTTAACTGGGCTAAATAACACATTTGTTTATCCAGGTGCCAAATTTACTTCTCAGCCCTTCTGCCATTATGTTTTCTGCTATTCCAATAGCCAACACTTCTGCCTTGGCATTTTTTTTAAAGAGAAAAAGCTGAACCTAGGCATTCACTCTAGTATTATGTTGGGCTCTGCTTCTGTTACTAGATACGTAACTTATTTAAATAACGCTCTTAATACACTTGAATTGCTAGCTCCATAAGCCATCTCTTTAGAGCTACTTTAAATTTCTATTAAAACATTTTTCAATTTTATAATTGAGATAACAAGTAAACTTGCTTGAGCAGATAGCTAAACTACCCTTTTTTTGGACTAGGGAGTAAGGAACCAGTGAATGTAATCAATTTACAGAGTCACTGGGTATATATTTTGGAAGCTGAAGCAGAGTAAATGTTTATATGGCATACCATTCAAAACTGATTCCTTTGTCCCCCTTTTTTCTTCAAATCCTGAAGCAGGCAGAAGGAAAATTCTATAATTTTTAAATTATTTTTTCTTAGAGGATAGGCTACTAACTTTCTATTCAGCAAACATGTTGCATGAGATGCAACCAAATTTAGCTTTTGGAGCCAAAAGACAGCTGTTGCATACTGATTGTATTTGTGCCTTTTCTAATGATCTGAAGCATTTTAGCATTTCCCATTCTTCATAGACTCAATTCACTTTGGGAATCTGTAATATACTTGCAGCCCTGCTAAAGTATTAAGCTTATTACCACCCTTAATTCCTGTATTTCAATTTGAATATGCCCTTATTTTATATACAATCAATACTCAATATTTTCACGTGTATTGCTGTGTTAACGAACTTGGAAAATCCTGTATTTCATTTACTTGCATTTTATGGTTATGTTTTATACACCCAAAATAAAATCCCTTCATAAAAATAATAAAAAAGTCTCAAGAAACAAGTTTTGCTTGGGTTTCTAGATTTATGTATTAAACAAACTGTGAGTGACTTTAACCTTTGCATCACTGGATCTCTCTGTTTTGTATTTGCTGTGTGTCATGCTTGGTGACATTCTGGGTCAGGCCTTGGGGAAGAAAACTGAACTGAAATGAGCCATTGTTTGTGGAAATGAAGTGGAAATTCACACCACAACACTAAAGGGATTGTCCAGTGGCTGAAAGCCATACTCATTTCATCATATCCAGTCTTCAATTTTTGCTTGTACACTAAGAATACCAACTGCTTTATTCTTGATCCATAAATTATATTTTCCTGGTTAGGCTTCCAGCAAACAATTTTTCTTAAACACTTCAGAAATCATTTGCTTTAGTTAGGCAAGGGTTATGTCTGATACTTACTTTCTCGCTAAAGAACTTAAACATTAAATTTGCTGAAGGTAGAAATTTTTTAGGTCTGTTGTTTCCTCTACTTATGACTTCCTGCATCCTTTTGTGTGCTGCACAGCATTTCTGTAATGCACACTGAACAATTTTATGTATGGAATTCTTAACTTCAGCCAGATGGATTCATCATTGGCACAGAAAAGGTGACAGTTGCAGCAAACAATGTATTATTTTTTCAAGAGTGTGCACTGAAGAAATTTTTCCAAGTAAGTGTTTGTCATTTGCTCCATTATGGGAGCTCTTGGAACAGTGGCAAAATGCAACTGACTTTCAGTGTGAGTCTATGGAAAGCCTGAAACAACTGTGAAATACCTGTAAATTGTTTCTGCCTTTCTCAACATCATCTTTTATCTGTAGCCTAGGGGGTGGTGTTTAACTCTTGAGATGGTCTGCTAGTACCAGTTTTAGAGAGTGAGCTGTTGAATTCTTTCAGTTACAGAGTTTGTCAAATGCAAGTCATGGAACAATGGGCTGTGTTCTTGGTTCATAAACCTGTGCTAAGTTATACTGGAGAAAAATTGACTTGGTGGTTGCATGAGGACTGACTATCTTTTAGCTGCAAGCTGTGGTTATTTTTGGGATGCATGAAATTTGTCCGTGAATCCTGAGAAACCTTGGAAACAACTTTGATGTTAGTACCAGGTGCTTTCATCTGCATTTATCTTCATTGAATCTATCTATCTCAAAAAAGACAAATTTATTTCAACAGGCAGCAAGGTACATGGTAGCTAAGTATCATTTTTCATTGCAGAAATAGGACATGTTTTATGAATTTTCTTATGTGAAAAAAATGTGTATTAACCTGACCAAACAGTTAAATTTAAATAGTAAAATATTGATATGGCTTGAAGTTAATCTAAAACAAACTTCATACAATCATGAAGTGGTTTGGGTTGGAAGGGACCCGTAAAGGCCATCTAGTCCAACATGCCTGCAAGTGAGCAGGGAATTGATCATCTATACCAGTTTGCTCAGATGCCCATCCAACTTGATCTTGAATTTTTCCAGGAATGGAAATACCCTTCTGGGAAATCTGTCCCAGTTTTTCACCATCCTCATTGTAAAACAACCTTCTTCCTTGTATCTAACCTTAAATCAACTTTCCTTCAGTTTAAAACATTACACCTTATCATATCTCTACAGGCCCTGCTAAAAAGTTTGTCCCTGTTTTTCCTATAGACCCAGTTTAAATACTAAAGAAGGATCTCTCCAGAGGCTTTTCTTCTCCAGGCTGAGCCTCACTATTTCAGTCTGTCCTCACTAGGATGTAGCTCCTCTCCTTTTTTTCCCCATTTCTGACACTATAGACAATAAACGTAGTCTGTTAAAAAAGAAAAAAAACCTCAAATATGTTAAGAAGGAAATGAAGTGAGAGTCTTCTTTTTTCATGCAACTCTCCTCTCACCAGAAGAACAGAGATTTTGTAATTCTCCATTCTGATCTCAATGATTGGTGGAAACCAGCCAAGTAAGTCTTGGGGATTTCCAGCAGTGTACTCCCAGGTGATTCGTTTCAGGCTGTATTTCATACACTGACCAAACTCTACATGGTTTCAGAACAGGTTTATAAATGGATTGTCTAATTCTTGTATTGTTCCTACTAGTCTGTGCCAGTGGGATCACTTCAACTTCTTAGGGAAACTCAGCAATTAGATTGATTGTATCTGTGATTGTGGTTTCCAAAAATACTTTCTGATTGATTGATGTAATTGCAAGTGATTAGAGTTAGGATGTCCATTTAACGTGTGAAAAGACAGTTTATAGCTTAATTACTTTTTAAAGCACGTCTTAATTAGGAAGTGACTATTCCTGTCAGCAGTGTTGTTTTTAATTACAAACAACCTCAAATGTTTGTGTTTTCAACAGGTACTACAAATCATGATATGAAAGGCATAGCAGTACAAAATGCAAATAAATATAATGTAGGTGTTAGGCTTTTTTCTGCCAAATTCAGATTCACATTGATAATGTGTAATAAGATAAGTTTTTCAATGGAGAAGGTGGAGGAAGGGTATTTTTGTGCTGTTTTTTTTATTTTGGTTTTTTTTAGATTTTTTTTTTTTGTCTTTTAAACCTGCAGGTATGTGACTTTTCTCCTAAATTTTATTCAACTTCATGCTTTAAGTTATAAGGCAAATTTATGAGAGTATATTTGTTTAATGGCAATTTATGTAAGGATGAATACTTGGACCTGTATGGAGTGGAAGATCTCCCTGCCCACGGAAGGGAGATTGGAAATAGATGATCTTTAAGGTCCCTCCAGCCCACACCATCCTGTGCTACATTCAGGTTCAAAGGAAGGTGTTTAGCAGACCATGGCAGCAGTGCAGAGAAGGAACTCATCTTTAGTGAAGGGGTGTGGAGAGTGAAAATCTGGGCTCTGTTTCAATGCCAAACTTTCTGTATCTCCACCCATTTGCAAATGACCTGGAGGTGGTTAAGCCTCATCCTTCTTAAGTATTGTGGAGGGAGCAAGGTAAAAGGGAAGGCACAGAGGAAAGGACTGCAGAAGAGAAAGATAACTGAACTGGCCGTAAAGTGAGTTTGTGAAAGAGGGAGCTGCTGCTCGTGTGGTTTTCTTACTTGTACAAGAAGAAAGTAATTATTTATGGTCAAATCTGGGCTATAAAATTATAGCTACTAATTTATTAGAAGTTAGTTATGTTAATTAATGTTATGGTGGTTTAGATTGAATGGTATTCCACTTATTCCATCTCTCTAATTTTTAACCAGAATAAGTTTGGGGGTGTTTGGCAGGTGATTGCTTCTACGTCCTGGACTTAGCACTGTGGATATTTAGGAGAACTGCTGAGGTATCATCTTGTCAGCTTTAAGGTGTCTTTATTCAAAGGATGTCCTGAATATTAAGGATATCTTCAACATCAAAAAATTCTCTGCATTTCAGGAAGGCATTGCTTCCCTATTAGCTTATAGTCCTTACTCATTAAAAAAAAAAAAAAAAGGAAAAACTCTGCCCCATAACCTTTCCCTTAATTTTAAGATGAATAGCATATGTTATCTTTCCTAAGGCAAAGTAAGTGCACAAAGAAGAGAAGAGGCTTTAGTTTTACATCTAGAAAAATTGGGAAACAAAAATCCCTCCCAGTGGGGGAGCAAGGTACAAAGCTGACCTCATCTAATTTATCTGAAGGTATGATAGAAGCCTTTTTTCTTAGGTAGCTCTTTCCATCACAATGTGCTCTTTCTACCTTTCCTTGATTTATCTTATCTCTTTGTTATCCCAAGGTGAAAACGGCGAATTTATCTTCTACTGAAGACACCTTTTTAAAAAGAGTCTGAATCACTAAGGCCAAGCCCAGAAGCAACTGGAGGCAATTAGGAACACTTTCTTTAAAACTCGCACCCAACCTACAGATGCTTAACTTGGGAGATCAGAGAGAAATATAGCTAGAGGACAGCAGGACTAATAGCTACCAGATCTAACAAACCATAAAGGTGTTCACTGGAGAATTGTGGCAATATTGACTGTGTGTTCATTAAGGACATGACTGCCAGATGATGAAAGCATTGCTCTGCTGGGAGACATTTTGCTACTTAAAATGGCAGATAAAGTTACTCTCTGCTTTTTCTTGGTGGTAAAAAAAAAAAGTGCAAAACTTGTTGGACTGAAAGAATTCCTGGGGTGAAGTTTTCAGCGGTCTCCTACCATCCTCTGTGAGGAAGTTTAATCATCACTTCCGAAACTTGAAATCTATCAAGATTAATAAGTAGAGTCACTCCTTTCACTCTTGATGACTATCACTAACAGCCTTGTATATTTAATGCACCTGAAACAGAATTTGATATCAATACAGCAATGAGAAGTAAATAATTTTTCAGTGAGACCAATTTTCTGAATGTCACTATTTCTTTTCTATTCTTTTCTGCTTGCTTATCTTTCAGCGATACTCTCTCCATGGCAGAGAAGTCATGTTTCTTTACCCTTTAATTCTTTAACAGCCAAACCACAACAATACCCTGGGATTTTTATTTTTTTGGCTTTTTACTTCTAGTAATTGTGGTTTAGAATCATAGAGGACTTTTCCAAACTTGAAGATTGAGTCCAGCTGTTAACCCAGTCCTGTCATGTTCACCACTGAACCATGTCCCAAAGTAGGACATCCACACATCTTTCAAATATTTCAGGGATGGTGACTCCACCGTTTCCCTGGGTGGCCTATTCTGATCCCTGACAACCATTTTGGTGAAGAATTTTCCCCTAATATCCAGTCTACTGTTGCTGTGCTCTTGCATTCTGGCATTCCTTGCAACAAAGTGCATCAAATCTATAATGACTGAATGAATTTAAAATAAATCTGATTTTGAAGTTTGTCTTTATTTGTTTCAGTGTTTTCAGTACTCTTTGGGTCTTTGATCTATGTTATTCTACAGAATGGGGAAACTGAAAAGTCTTGAGGTGTCACCAAGGCACCATGAGCTGGGGGATTCAGTAACTTCACTTGGATACAATGGCACTGATCCAAAGTGAGTGGTATTGATGAGATCTGGAGATCTTTTCCTGCTTTGTTTGTAACACACTTTTATGACTGCCAGGTCTGAAACACAGCAATCCCTGGAGGAAAAACCCACTCCCTTATTCTCTTTGCTTCCTCAATAAAGCAGAGAGGGCAATTCTAGAGTTATGCACACGTATTTGTGCTTTGAGCCTTGAATGCTCTGTCTAAATGCTTTAAGAATCAGTTTAGCAATGGTGAAAATTTATCTACCAACTAAGTGGAGTCATTAGTTCCCTGGCTGTTTAGAGATAACCTTCAGCCAAGCAGAAGTCTAAGCAAGTGACTGTGGGCTCAGCAAGATCACTGAGCTTCCACTTGTTTTGTTATTTTTATATATTTTTTCCAACATTTCTTTCTCAAGACTGCTGAAAATTCCAGAGGAAAAGTTCAAAAGTGTGAGTACTGTCTACATCTGTTTGAATCTGCTGTGAATTAGGACCTTACAGCTGTGCTTAGTCCTCAAAACACAATTCTCTCTTGGTTTAATCAAGTGACTTGAAATTTCCACTCAAAGATGTAGGAATGCCAATATTGTTCATTCACACATGGCGACCATAACTAAACCAATATTCACATTTATATGAAATCACTGAAGGCACTACATAATGCTATATGAAACTACTAAGTTTTATGTCCACTTCACCTGAACAAGAGGCTTAATATTGCATTTACAACGTGGCAGCTATCTTATAATACTTTACAATAGCTGTAGGGTGGGTTAAAATACAGTTTAAAAGCAGAAAAAAACCATCTTTTCTACTAATACCATATTGAAGTTTTTTTTCTTTTTCAAAACAAAACAACTTTTTAAAAACATCTATAGAAATAAAGGAAGCTGGCCATGATAGGTGTGTGTATTAAAATAAATTGCGTGTTTTAAAGGAAAGGAAATAACGGTTACATATTCTATGGGAAGAGGAAAGAAGTGCAGCACCAATAAATACTGCAATCTGAATGTGCTGCCAGGTGATGCTGAAGGGTATTTTACTGGTTTGAAGTTGTGGACTTGTCACCTGACTGAGAATTGGGAAATTACCTGCATTCTGGGCAAGGTAGTAAATCTGATTTCTTGAGATTGCAAGGGAGATTTTCTGGTTCATAGATAAAGGTTTAGCCTATTTGTGCAAGAGTGAGAGATAAATGAAAAACCTAACCATCAAAGATATGAAACTGGGGAGAGTGGGGACTTTTTTTAAATTTTTTTTTTGTTTGTTTATTTTAATATAATTTCTTTTTATTTGAGAAATACATCTATTACTGATTTCATGACGCTCTTAAGGTCCCTCTAGCCTGAAAAGAGGTGGAAAATGCTTTCAGTTCTATTTCCTACTTGGCTAGTTAGCTGGCTAAGGAATAGCAGAGTGCTCAAAAGGTATGAGTTAAACTGTAAGTCTGAGCCAGGACTAAATAAGACAGGCTAGTTCAAGTGAAAGGTAACCCATAAGTGCTCTCTTCAGCAGCAGAGTATGAGAACAGCCTGAAAAAGAGCTGAAAGGTTTTTAAAGACTCCCCCACCCCTGCTTATAAACACTGAACTTTTCTTCTTCTAGCTTTTTAAGCTCAGTATCTTGTTTATCTTTGGGGCTTTTTCCTGCCCCTACCAGCTTTTCATATTTTTTGTCTCCTTCTATGTGTAAAACTGTGCCTTCCACATATGCTCAAATCAACAATGCTGTGTTTTGTGTTTTTTAAAAAAAAGAAAAGTAAGAAGTAAAGATGTAGTAGAGTAAGTACCATGCAGTGGGAGAGAAGGGAGCTACCACTAAGCCTTGCTGTGCATACTGTGTGCTTGAGAGAGAGAGGAAAACTGGTGAACAGCAGAATGAAGATGAGGAAAAACCCAACTTGCTTGCCAATGGTGTAATTAGGTGCTATTTATCCTTTTTACAATACTTACATTGGCAGGGCTTCATTAGGGATTTATGGCCATCTGTCTTACAGATTTATTGTATATGTTGTGGATTTTGAGGTTTAAAACTGCTTTGGAGCCAGAAGAAATCCCTGTGCTGCATATATCCTGGCACCTGACTTTCCTGAGGATGAAAAGTTTCATGAATCTGCTTACAACACTTCACAAAACACTGCCTGGGCTGATGTCACACCAGTGGTCAGTAAACTGAGCCTGCAATGTGATATCATTCAGTGTCATTTTCACATGTCTGTTTTAGCAGCACAGAGAGGAGGGACAGTGTTCAACTGTTACCTGTCTCTGAAATTTTTAATTCATCTTCTTCTCTTTGCTTAGCTTTAAAAGCTTTTTTTTTTAATAGCCCTTTTTCAACGTGGTTTTAGTTTTAATTTTTTTTTTCCACCCCAAACATGTACCTCACTGCCTTTCCTATTGCTGTGCTGTCTATGGATGTAGAACACTGTAACATGAGTGAAATTCTGTTTTGATCCCAAGAGAGTAGCCTGGGCAAAGAGGGGAGGGCAAATCTTTCCCAGTGAGGGTAAACCAGCATTCTGTGTTAGGAGTCTTCTGGTTTTCTACTTGTGCTTATTGTACACAGAGAGCATCTCCCACAAGGCAAATTGTGTTCACACAAAACAGTTTTAATATCTTTCTACAAACCTGAGGCTTGTGGGTGTTTGCCCGGGGCTATACATCCCAACAGAAGAGAGAATTAACACCAATTAAAATAGTGTGGAAATATTATCATAAAATGAAGTCCAGAAAAAAAGATCACTGCAGTCTCTGAAATGAGGAGAAAAAAAATTTGTTGCAGAAACATCGAGAAAATTTGGAGACATCCAGGATCTCAGGCCTCAAGCTTTGTGTTTCCTCAGGAGGATGCTCATTTAGAGAACAACCTTTTCCTACCCTCATATACCTTGGAGTTTTCCTCTTTCCTTCCACATAAGTTCAGGATTTAGGTATCTTTTTGTCACCGAGTGCTTTTGACAGTATTTAATAGGAAATGAAGGTTTGGGTTTTTTGTTTTTTTTTTCTACCTGTAATAATAATTTCTGTTCTCCCAAGGTGATATTTGAAAAACAGTAGAGATCAACAGTGAAGATTAACAGAAATTAACCATGCTAGAAATAACTCTTGCATTAAGGATTATTGTTGTGAGACAAAAAACCTATGCAAATTGAAAAGAACAGCAAATTGGACACATCTGTGTTGAGAAGTTTTGATTTGTGCTATCTTTGATGTACTGAAGTGATCCCATTGTGGGAATGTTTTGTCTGTGCTCACTCTAAAACTTAATTACGGTGTTAACTTGCCGGCACGTAAACAAATTTTTAACTCTTTTCCTCATTTCTGCTTAAATGACTTTTTATTCAAAAACATATTATGAGAGTTGAGTTTTAGATCCTGTAACCAAAATGTCAAAGGCCAGTGTCTTAACTCCTCCCTTAAATGACCAATGCCAATACGTCTAGATTTTTTTAGTTTTGCCAGAGAATGAATAAAAGTCCTATTTTGTAAACTATGAGGAGCAGATGGGGATGTTAAGCCTGGTGGAAAGGAGGTTTGGGGGACCTTATAACTCTCTACAGTTCCCTGAAAAGAGGTTGTAGTTGAGGTGGGCGTTCAGCCTCTTCTCCCAGGTAACAAGTGACGGGATGAGGGGAAACAGCCTCATACTGTGTCAGGGGATAGTTAGATGGGCTATTTGGGAAAATGCTTTACAGAAAAATTGGTCAAGCAGTGGAACAGGCTCCCCAGGGAAGTCCTTGAATTCCCATCCCTGGAAGCATATACAGAGACGTGTTGATTTGGCACTTAAGGTCATGGTTTAGTGGTGAGCTTGACAGTTTTGGGTTAATGGTTGGATTTTATGATCTTAGAGGTCTTTTCCAAACTTAATAATTCTGTGATTACATCTTACTTGAGCCTACATCTTACTTGCCTCCCACACCATCATTACATTGTTTCCTGGTGTTTCAAAAGTCTGTTGGAGGGGTGGGTGAGGCAGAAGTGGGCTAGTGCAATCAGAAAGCCCTGAGGGCGTGAAGGCAGAAGTTCCTTCTCTTACCAGCAACTTGCACACCTCATGCTCCAGCCTTTTGCTTGCTTGCCCAGGGGACTCTCACTGCTGGTCACAAACAGCCAGGAATGAATTAAAGCAGAACTGCTGCATTGGAAAAACATCCATGAGATCTGTTGGGATTGAAACTTTTCTCTTTTCTCCTTTGCCATTTGAAAGACACGCAACCAAGAAAAAAAATACTGGGGTATTCAGCTGATGTTTCTCAAGATACAGTATTCTCTGTAAAGAAACCTGTCTCTGTTCTCCTGGGTGTTTCTCAATACAATACATTTATTTTCCCTTGTTTGATGACCCAGAGCCTGACCAAAGGACAGCTGGAGTGGTGTGAGCTGCCCTTTTGTGTGTGACTGCTGCGCTGTGCCGCGCTCCTGCCCAGCAACACCGACTCCTCTGGCTTTGTCTTCTCCTCTCAGCTTGTACCAGGCATATGCTGCCTCTCTGTACACAGGCATCTCACAGAATGCCTCAGCTGCCTTTCTATCATCCCCCAGACCAAATTACAACTGTCAATTATACATGAAAGGCAGGTGAGATCAAAGGGTTCCCTCAGTCCTGCTACTCGTGCATCTGCTTTAGCCTTAGAACTGCAGAACCAAACTCCTCTTTCAAAATCCTCATCTTCAGTTTAACCTGGTACCTTTTTATCAAAATTATCATCTGGGTAGCTTCCTAGTATTGTACAGTGGATAATGAAGAACACTTTATACACTTGTAAATGCCAGAAGAATTTAAAACGTGAAAAGGACATTTTACAATGAGTAGTTTCATGATTCCCTTCAGTGTTTGACAAGGATTTTACCTAGAGCTGGAAATATTAATGAGTGAGATCATTTCAGAGTAAGACAGAGAAAGAGGGGAGGAAAAGGTTTGGAGGTTTTTTTGGGTGGGAGAGTTCTGTTTATTTGTTTGTCGTGCTTTGGGTGTTCCTTCTTTTAAAGGATTATAATTGAAAAAAGTTAGTAAAAGTCAAAAGTAAAATTCTAACATTTATGTGAATGTTAGTGAATCCTCCCTCATTCTCTCGATATTTAACCTGTTGTTGAATGTATTGTTCATGCTGACTCCTGAGAAAAATCAGGAAACTCTGAAATGGAACATATCTAATTGTTCCATATCTAATTGTTTTTTCTCTCAAATTAATGGTCCCCACATCCAGCAATTATTGGGAATTTTTAAATATTCTTATTAAATTATGATAATTAAAGTAAGTAAGCTTATTATGTATGTTTCAGCTCCAACTTTAATCTGATGAAACATAAACATCTTTTTAAAACTAATGACTCTGGATGTTAAAATGTTCCACTTTATCTATCTATCTAAAGATGATAAACTTTACCAAAGTACTTCTCCAGTATCAGAGAAACTCAGCTTGATGAAATTCTTGCAAGGAGCTGTATAAAATGTACCATTGTACTGATGTATTTTAAAAAAATTGTAACATTAATAGTTTATTAAGTAATGTGAGCTGCTTTGGTCTTCAGCTAAAAGCTCCTTTGTACAGGGATTGCTCCCATGTGGTGATTTTGGTTCCCTAAAGATTTTGTCATTAATTTGTCAACTTAGTTCATGTCAGCAAGCACTCTAATAACTTTTGGTGTGTTAGTCTTCTGGTGGGTTGAGCTGTTGGGGGTAGAGTCAAAAGAGAAGAATATTTATGCAAAGCAAAATATTTGCCTGTTAAATTAAAAACAGCTCAGGCAGGTTTTTTTTTTTTCCTGAAGATTTTTGTATGCATGAGAGTAAATCTCATGTATAGGATACAACAATAGAAAAGCTTTACTCTATTGTTATTAGTGCATTACTTAGGGCATGTCGTGACACCAAGTTGCAATTGATTCTGAATCATCGTCAGTCATTCTGTCTTTTAAAAGACATTGAAAACTCTTAACAATTTCAAGCTATTTGAAGCTTAGCTCTTTATATCAGGCACAATTCAAAGTGGCTACTCTAATATCATGAGCATCTTATGTTCTTCTTCAGATCTGTTGATCCGTATTGAAGTGCCTTTAAAAAAGGCCCCACAACCATCTCTGCACACACAAACACAGAAAGAGCCCAAGCTAATTATTTTGCTGGGTGAGGTTTAACGTGATACTGGCTGTAGAAATTACAACATTGTGTACATCCTGGATTATTTCAGAAATGCTTTTAATCTTGTTGTTTGTGCTAGCCTAGAGAAGAAAGAAACTTTACATAACACCATTCCAAAGATGAGGTATATCTGTTGTTTTTCACAGATCTGTAAAGTGTAATCGTACTTCTGAAGCCTTTTCAAGAAAAATGCAGTGCACCTCAACATATGTTTATTAAAAATGTACTTTCCAATTTGAATCCCTTACTCTAATTAGACAAGTTAAGAATGATGGTCTTACTTCAGCTGAGCCTATTTGAAATTTAGAAGATCTCTCACTACTCTAATGCTGTTTTCTATTTACTCCCGTGTCGAGGCAGTCAGTGGTTTGGCCCAGTCTGTTTGGGAAAAATGAAACCACAGTGGCAATATTTCCATGTTGTTGGTATTCCATGCACTGAGTGAAAGGGAAAAAAAAAGCAAACTGGCATCTGGGAGTTGTGAAATAAGGGGATTTTCTTCTTAATTTTCTTAATGGACCATGGATTCAGCAGGGAACACCAGTGGAGTGTGTGTGGAGGGTTGCTCCACACAGCAGGTACTTACCTTGTCCCTCATTCCTTTTACTCTGCCTTATTACAAAGTGAAATGACAGCAAAAGTAGTTTTCTCTGAAAACAGAACTGATATAAAATCATCCTTGAAACTTGCAGCCAAATTGACACTCCAATGTGAAATTGAAGTATGTTTTATAGGACTTGGGCAGTCTCTAGTGTGGCTCACGCTAGGTGTGCATATCAATGATGGTGGAAAAGTGAGCCTTTAGGTGCTCCTGTCTGCTGGTGTTTTCTGAGACTTTGTTGCTGTCATTATGTTATTATGCACTCAGGAATCCTCAAACTTTTCCATGAAAAGCAAGTGACCAGTTCTTATATTTATCAGGGTAGTCATTACCCAAGCTAGCAGGCTACCCTGCCTGAACTTTAAAGGACTGACTCTATCTTGATTAGGTATACAGGAGACCTAATTTTTCGCATCTAAGGTGAGCATAGTGACCAGCACTCAGTTGGTTTTCTTAGATGTCTCTTACTTTCTTCTCTTCTCTCTGTTTTAATTCTGTTTTACAAAAGAAGATGATCAAGTTTTCTTTGCAGTTTAGTGGCTAGGAGAGATTTCTGGGATGAAGTTGTGTGAGGCGTTCCAGTTAAGTGCTCTAATTTTTACAGATTTTACTTATTTAGAGGTATGAGAAAATGGGCTTTTTTCACCCCCCTTTCCCTCTTTGAACCAGAAAGGGTCTTCTCATCTAAACTGGTTCATACATTCCTTCAGGCAATCCAATTTTTATGGAAAAAAAAACTTATCAGGAAATCCCTGACTCGCTGTCCTCCCTGGGGACCCACATCTGCTGGATTTTAGTTTCTTTGCCTTTGACGCGTTGACATAAAAAGCCTCTAATAAGCAGAAGAGAGCCCACCACTCATCTTCCTCTGCTGCTCTCCAGTTTGTAAATGAGCAAAGTTTGGTTATATACTTACATGTGGGAATTATTCTGCAGCCATTAAAATATTGTAGTCTTTCGTGGTTCCAGCAGTGCATCTTTTCCTATTGATTACTGGAAGACTATAAATGCTAACGACAACCATTTGTATATTTTGGAATTGTAAATCCTTTATCCTCTGAATCAATCACTTGATTTTCAATTTTACTTTTTTTTTAAATTTTATTTTTCTGGACATCTTTGTGAGACCCATCAGGAAAACTTGATATTGATATGGATTTTTTTTATATTTCAATATTTTCATGTTCCAATATGATTAGGAGAAACTTTAAAATGAAGACTGGTGAGTTCTACCAACCATAACTGTAGAATAGTTCATAGTTGACTGAGAAGTTTTTGTAGGAACAATTTCAGAGGTATCATTCCTTTAGCAAAATCTTTTAGTATCATCTTGTGAATTTAATCATAGGATTGTTGACATCTTTGGCTGGTTGGTTAATTTTTTAAGGAATGGGAAATTCTGAATAGCAAAGCCCCCTGGAGGATTTGTTTGGTGCTTAGGAGTGGGGAAAAGTGGAAAGTTGGTAGAATTTGATCCATTGATGAGAAGTTAATATCTGGGAATATAATAACTGCTAGGAAAACCTATGGTGGTTTGAAGTGGTTTCCAGCTATCCCAGTCACCTGACAGTCTTATGGCTTATGACAGTATGTTTTGGAGGGATTTATTTGGTTGTATTTCACTGTTTATCTCTTCTGTAACATGGGTTAGATGCCTGAGCTGCAGTTCACCAGTTGTCAGAAATGCTGCTGTAGTGTTCTGCAGGTGGACCCTCTGTTAGTCCTTCATCAGTAACCACTGTAACACCAGTGAAGTGATGAAACTGCAGCTTTAATTTCACTAAGTGGAAAATAATTGAATTTCATATTGTTCAGCAAAAATATTTTTCTTGCTGTTGTACTCAGTAGCGTCACCTGGTTCTACCCTTCTGCACAAGATGACAAACTAATCTTAATTAATTTAATCTAAATTTTACTTCATAACTATTTTCCTGGGTTTTCAAACCTATTCTAATAACAAAAAAAGTAGGAATTTTTGGATTTTCATGCATTTGTAAAAAACTAGCACTTTCTATGTAATGAAAATCTTGAGTCTCCCACATAAACTGTAAATACTTGAAGTGTGTGTCAGGGGTGGGAATTCTTTCAGGGTGACATAAACAAGACTGGCATAAACTGCAGCACATTTTCAATTAACTTATTTTTCTTTTCCCTGAGTTTACAATGCATGCAAAGTGCTGATATGGTTCAGACAGCTGTTCTGACAGTGCAGTAAAAGCAGGTTTAACACTAAGATTGTCCCAGTGTATGAAGTGGTTGAGATGGGGGGGGTAGAGTCTTTCCCTCTGCTTCCACAACCCTGAATTCAAGATAAAAAAGCTTGATTTAAAATGGAATTACAGAGGGAGAGAACAACCCCTCTAGAGCATGGAATACAAGGTTTGGTTCCTCTTATCCTCATCTGAGCCTCTCAGACTGGTGTGTCCATCTGCCCTGTGCTGCCCCATTACCATATTTGAATGGGAGGAGATGAGACTGACAGGAGTCCCAGCTCATTTTGGGTGCAGTTCTGCAGCAGGTCCTAAAAAGCTCCTGCCTGCCTCAATGTTGGGACAATTGGGGAGTTCTTGGTGCAACTAAATGAGCTTCATTGATTAATGGCCACTGTTTTGATCATACAAGGCAATAAGATACAGAAAACTTTAACAGAGAAAAACCTCCATTAACTCAGGCTTATAAATTAAGAAACAAGGCAAGTCATTAAAGCACGTAGTTTACTAATAAATCACATTTGAAACAGCATGCTGTGCAAATGGGCAACTTGAGCAGGGCATGAGTGGGACCAAATATGTTTCTGTAAAAAGACTTGCATGCTTTTAAATGACAGGTTTGAAATTGATTGAGGAAAAACAAATTTTAAAAAGTGATATAATGGTGATGTAAAATTACACTTTTACTAATGGGGAGAGAACTTACTGCTAAGCTTCATTAATTCATCTCATTGGATATTCTTTCTGTTTGTGATATCTTCCATGTGATATTGGCTCTCTGTGATATGTAGCAATACTGTGTGAAAAAATTAACTGAGCTTTTGCCTGTTCTCTTGTTTCATTACTTTCCTCTAAAGCTCTTTTGAGTGCTATGCAAATCATGCCAATTCTCAGTAACAGTGAAAGTGTTGAGACAACTTCCTGTTGTCTCAAAATCTGTGTTTTGTCCCACTCATCCTGCTCTGAGTCTTTTTTGTACCTGTCTGTTATAAGTGTGAACAAAACTTTAATGTTCCCCCTGCCATGCTATTTCTGCTATGGACTGGTGTTCTCTTTCTTCCTCTCTCTTCACAAATATTTATTGGTGTTGTCGCTATACCAAAAGAATTGCTATATTGCACAACCCTCCAAAATAAAGACCAGTGATTTATTATTTTTTTTTCCCTATCCTTTGGTCAATTAGTAGATTAGTCCAGAGAAACGCCAAGCTATATACAGCTGCTTGATGCTGCATGTAGCCATTAAAGGCATCTATTCATGTGCTTGTCATTTATGTCATCTTTTTTTCTTTGTGTTGCCCATGCTACTTCTGGCATCTCCCTTCCTTCCAAACCTTTTCATGCCCAGCAGATAGTTTTCCCAGACCTAATGAAGCAAATGTCATCGCTGTGTTTGAGACATCTCAGTGTCTATTTTACTCTGGTATATTAAAATGAAGGCAAGGAAAAGTAGTGTATGTTGTTCTCAGGGTAGGCACATATTTCCCTGCAATTATATTGTAGCAAATGTGAGCCTTGTATTAGAAAATGAGCCCTGTGTTTGAAATGCTGAGGCATGTGATGTTTGAATATGCTCACATACACACTGCTGCTTAGGAGAGATTCGTGGCAAAAGTGTTCCTGTCTATGTGTGTGAAACTGATTATCAAACACAAATTAAACATATCAACGCTCACACAAAATGCCCTAGAATCTATCTCTCCTTTTTAAGTAGTGTTTCCATCCAACTAGCTCTTTATTCTCTCAGGAAGAAGTGGGTTCTACATGAAATTTGAAGGCTTCAGAAAATTGCAATGAATGGAGAACAGCAGCTAAACTAGTCTGGTTCATACCAGACACAACCTGTTGGTCTGGATTTATCTGTCTGCTTAATCAGGCACTCAGGAAAAGAATGATATCCAGAGTACCATTCTCTAATATGATTTTATTTTTAGTCAAGGAAGAGAAAGGAACTATCTGCAAAACTTATATTTCAGCTACTGCTTCAACCCTTCTTTTCATATTTGACATATTTCTCGGTTATGAAATCACAGCAGAGCTGACCAAAATATCTTTTACTCTATTTCTGGAGTTCTTAAGTAAAATCCTTTGCCAACAGCAGACAAGATTCTATATTAATTATGCTCTTGAAAAAAATGGTTTTATACAGAAATTCAGGCTAAATTATCAGTCTAAATCCAGGCTGAAAACAATGTTGCTGCATGGTTTTGTTCTATCTGCAGCCCTGAGCTCCTACTCCTCCTTGAAGGCCAAGGGGATTGAAGAGTTTGTGTAGGTTAACCTAACACCCAGCAGAGTGTTATCCCACTTGGCCGCACCTTGCTCAAGGAGCTGGCTGCTGTCACCTGAGACCTTTGTTCCCTGGACATGGTGTGATGATGAAGTCAAATCAGCACACCTGACAAGAAGAAATCCTTCCAGGATACCTTAAAGTTCAACATTACCTGCCAGTATTTCAATCAGATCTTCACTGCAATTAAACAGACATCTCCCATTAATTACACAGTAAGTTGTTTGCCACCTGGGTAAATGGCAGTTGATAGTTGGCACTGAGTAATCAGGATGAAGAGGGTTGGTTGAACATCAAAAGTGAGAGACCCTGAGACAACTTGCTCTTCAAAATGTGTCTGTCACTTGACACACCTACATTTTTATTGTGATCCACTTCTGGATCTCCATTATTTTGGGTTTTTGAGCAGTAACATATTTGCTGGATAGTCACTAAAATGACTTGTGAATAGAGCAGATGGACCTGATTTGGTAGAGTGACTGTTTGTGAAGTTATACTAAAACAATATTCCAAAATATCAGCTCCAGTCAGAAACTAAACTGACCTATACCAAAGTAATTTACAACTATGTATAGCTGAATGTGTGAGAAGACAAACACTCACCCTTTACATATGTGCTGACAGAAGTCAGGAATTGTTTGTGAAGAATTAGCATTTTTTAGCTAAAATATTTAATAACTGTTTTATTGCGAGGCTAAAAAATACTGATGTGGTGAATCCATTATTACTGATGTGAAATCTTTCTCCTTCATTCTATTTCTACAAACATTTACTACTGTAAACTGGAAGATCCTTCTTTGTCATTTGTGCAACTCTGAGCTGCTTTTTATTCACTTCATTTATGTCTATGTCTGTGTGTAAAGGTGATTAAGATTATTTGAGCCTCTTCACAAGTACAATTAAGTAATCTGCAGAAAACCCAAATGCATTTCTGACAATTGATAGACTTTGATTTTCCAATCATACATAAGTGAAGTAGAACTTGCAAACTCAAACGCTACTTGATTTAGTGCAATGAGTTTATTTTATGTTTTTTACGGTTCTTTCAGTGTCTTTTCCTTTTAGTTTTTCAAAGCTTAAACGATCTCCTCCCATGAGGCAAAGCTGTTGACATTTCTTTAAGCAGTTGCAGACTTTCCAAAACCGTTTCTTGACATTGTCAGGGTAATCAGAATTGTATAAATTATAAGTACATTTCAAAGACCTCTGTAACATGAACTCTTTGATGAGGTCCTGTGATGGTTGGGGCAGTGAGGGAAATTTATGGGGTACCAGTCATCGCACAATATTTAAATTTCCTTAGTTATATATTCAGTGATTGCAAACATATGGCAATATTTTATTAACTCTTCTGAAACAAGAGAATGTGTTTATAAAGGGAAAAAAAATGCATTTTAGTAAAAAAGCCTCATATACCATAAGACTCATATACCAGGAAGCAAAATTACTTAAGTGTTTTCAGAAAAGAATGTTTGCCTCAGTACAATAATAGATTTTTTTCTTGCGTCCTGCACATTTGTTATTACTGTTAGTGTGTTCTTCCCTCTTATTCAGAAAGACTGATATACTGTAAAATGTAAGTTTTTTACCTGTCTTTTAAGTTAAAGCAGTAACAGATTGATACCATATGCAACAAAACAGAAAATATGAATGAGATTCTTAGCATTAGAACAAACAAAAAATTCCCTTTAGCAACATTATTTTTACCAGTCACTTCAAAAACACTGTGTTAGTAAATTAGGTTATGGAGACATTGCTGCAACTTGGAAAATATCTTTGAACTAGACACAAATGCTTAAGATGCATTAGAGAGGAACACAGATGCTGGCAGCAACAGCCATACATTAGCTCTACCTTTTACTTTCCTTTTAAAATGTTATTTTAATTATCTCAATCTGTTTTCCCTAAGCAATAGAACAGCTTATGCAATCCACTGAGTTCTGAGAAGACACCCAAGATACCCTTTGTTTCAGAAGCAGGAAGAAATCAGTAATAGGGATCTCTAAATCTGGTTCTATCTTACTTGACAAAAAAAAAAGGTTTAAGAATGAGATGCTGGAAGGAAATGTGGGCTGAACAGTAGGGGTTTGTAAGTCTTGAAAATGGAGAACCAAGAGCAGTACAGAATTAGAGAAAAGCACAAGTGACCATCATTGACTGAGAACCAAAACTGACAAATGGAAAAACAGCAGAAAACCATCCCTCAAAGATTTTTACAGGTCTGGCTTTTTTAGAGTATATGGCAAGGGGAGTGTTATGTAATCAAGTATTCAAATTAATTGATAAACGATTTCTGAGAGAAACTATCCTTGGCAGAAGAAAAAGACTGAAGAGATAGTAAAAGACAAATATGTCAGTTGTCATTAAGATTTTTGAACAGAAACAACTTACTCTGGAAGCTCATGGAGTCCCTTAACTGAAGAGCTACAGAATAATTTGCATAAATATTCATTTGGAGCTGCCTGTAAATATAAATAAACTACTCTGCCTCTGTGTTTCAAACCTACTTTTCAATAATGTTATAGAAAAGTTGCCTAGAATTTTGGACACACGTCTTTCCATATCATTGTAGGACAGGTCAGAAAGCCACAATCTTAGTTAACAGTTCAGTAAAAGACACTGACTTTGATATAAATAACCTAGAAAACAAAGGAGTTTCCTTCACAAAATTCACATTTGAAAAATGCTGTTTGCTTAAACTGACTATTCTGATTAAGTGTGACAGGGCAACAACACAACTCTGATGTGTCCTGTGAAGGGATCCTCTGGGTAGCCCCACTGCCCTACTTTCAAGCTGACACTTTGAGAAAAGCAAAGAAAAAGAAAGGAAAAAAAAAAAAAAAGGCAAACAGTCTCTAAACAAAGCCATACTTCTAACTCTTTTGAAATTTTGGTTGTGTAATTTTAGTACAAGTGGGGGGAGGAAAAAATGCGCCTCAGCTACTTAACTGTGGAATTCTTATTCCTCGGGAAGATATTATTTCCTCTGATCCCTTTGTCAATATAAATGCCTACAACTAAATAAAGCTTTCAACATTTGAGAATAGACAGTAGAACAGTAAAGTTAAACTGCTGAAACATTCTCTATATTCCAGTGTACACATTCATTTTTTAGAGATGTGGATGTTGCTGGTCTTTCTAGTCTATTGATGTTGTAAATATAAGGAGAAACAGGAGATGATGTATGATGCAATTATTCACTATTGGTTCCAAAAGAGTAAAGAAGTAAAAATAAAAAGCATGTACTTCTTGTTCAAGAGAAGTAAAATCTGAGAACTTATGTGATGTGGGTGTATTAGAAGGTAAAATGGAAGGAGCAAATTTTGTCACAACACATTGTTCTTGCAGGTAGACGTACCTAAGTTCTCATAGAAATACAAATATCTTGAATTCTTGTTGTGTCTGAAAAGGACTGAATAGCCATTAAGAATGTTTCCAGGTGGTTTGACTTTCATAAAATAAGATGCTGAAAACTAATTACCTAATTCTAAGTTTGAAATAGCCACATTATTTTGAAAATCTTATTGTCCCATCATCTGCATCTTAAAAAAAAACCCCCATATTCAGCTGTACTTTATTCTGTGTAGGATTCTGAGAAAGTAAGCACTTTGTGCTTCACATCTTTTTGGATACACTGTTTGTAGGTGCCAGAACTTAGCAGAATTTCAGAGTCAATTAAAAATTACCACTGGCTTCAATAACTTACCTGAGAAGTTTCTCTTTTTCTTGACCAGGTAAGGTATGTTCATAACTATCCTCCCCACAAAAAAAAAAAAAAGTCTCTACTCAATTGAAATTAATGAAAGATATACCCCTCCACTCCCCTTATTTCTAAAGCTTTATTTTGACATATGGTGTTAGTTTTTATTTTGGCACTCAGGCTTGTTGCACAAATGGAAATGAAGACCTAAGCAGTGACCAGCATTTTTAGAAAGATAAGTGAGAAGTGCTTTTGATTTTAGGCTATTTAAGTACGTAGCATATGTTACAGCTTATTTTATAAGAAATATTTGGAAAATAAAGCAAGCACTTCTCTGGGTGATGGGTTTTTTGTTTTTTTTCCTTCCCTCCCACATATTCTAGTGAAACTTATTATTAAGTTTAAAAATAAAAAAAATCTTAAGCAAGTTTTGTTCCTATAACTTCTAGACTTTATTGGTCTAGATGGGATTAAAATTATTGGTAAAATGTACAAAATATCAGTCTTTCACCTACAAACACATTTTAAAAAACTGACTTTCCTTTCTTTTGTGCTCTTGCAGACATAGATAACTGAATTACTTCAGGCATCATTCCTTAAGCATTTGCAGTTTGAGTTATTTGGGGTGTTCAATTCATGAACAAGTTTTTGAGTATTAAAAACCTACTAGGCATTGAAGGTATCAGGAAATATGGTCTCAGTGCTCAACAGAGTCTTTGTTTTGGTTTGTAGTAAGTATTTCTAGAAACAATTTCACTATGTAATAAACCTAACATGTTCACATGTTCACAATGCCTGAGGCATTGTTGATGGATTTGATGTAATTGCAAAGTACTAGTACTTTACCTGAGCAGTTAAAGGTTTTAAAGTTGGCTAATTATTGTTTCAGTGAGGATGAAGATGTGTTTTTTGCATCACCTCCCCATGTCAACCCACCTATACCCAACAGAAAGGTGATTAAATGAGTATCTCCAAAGCCCCTGCTGCAAGAATCTGCCTGCAGAATTTTTGCCTGTATTACAATGCTGAGAGTACTTAACATTTCTTCCTCCTGTTTACTTTTTAATCAGTTATCTAAATGTGATCACATTAAAACCACATCAACTATACTAAAAAGTCACAGGTGAGTTCCACGCACAGATTTAAATCTCAGATATGGATTTGGTTAACAGTCTTTGTTTTTGTTTTTTGTTGAAGAGTTCTCACTGAGGAAAGGAAAATCTTATAGATGAAATATGAACTTGCAGTTTTTCTTCTTTGACCATTCTGAACGAAGTTATTTCTCTATTTCAGTTTAAGGAATGCATGTCAAATTTGCTGTTATTATCCTTGTAAACACAAAGAACTTGTGGAATTTGTTGTTCTCCAAGTGGAATCTGAAGAAACATTTGCAGGGAGGCATTTTGACGAAAGGATGTACTCTATGCTAGTGTATAAAAATAACCCAACATTTCTTAAGAATTCTCAGTTTTGTCAGGTTTTGAATCCTAGTATCTTGGTCATTTAGCTCTGAGTATTTCTAAACATGTTTGTTGAAGGATTTTTTCATTGGGTATTGCTGCTGTTGCCTTTTCTTTTTTGGTCCATGTATTAAAAATAGTGTATCACATACAAATTTTGCTATTAAATCAGTCTGAATTTAATATGTTTCTTTTGGGCCACAGCAAATTTATCAAATTCATATATTAGTGACTGTTATTATCAAAATTCTGTAGCCTTGTTGAAGTTATATTTAGGTCCAGATCTTTCCTAAAAGCTGTAGCAAAGGCTCCGTCTGCTTAACAGCGACATTATTCAGCGAGAAGAAAAGTTACATCAAAGTTTGTATCTAAAAGACCCCACAGACCAGCTGTAAACTTCAATTCCTTCTGATAATTATCCCTGAAAAAGAAATTATTACATGTTTTCTGGTGTGTTGATCTTGGCACTGTTGTGAGGGATCCATGAGTCTTTGTGATTTGCACATGAGTTGAAAGCACTCCACACAAGAGCTGTTTGGGGAGTCTTCCCCCAAGCTGTTGGGAATCATGTTTTTGGGGTTTGTTTATTTGTTTTTGTTAAATATGCCATGCTGTGTATAGGTGTGCCCTTCACCATGTTGTCTGGTGTGCTGTGAATGTAATTAATGGCACTTTTAACAATGTGCAATTTTACGGTATATATAAAATAGTAAACTTAAGGGAGACCGGAACAAGTGCAATGGGTTTACGGAAAGCAAGTCTCGCTTTGCCCAGTACTATGAACACCCCTGAGCAAAATAAGGATGGGGTGAAGAAAGACAAAATATATGGATCTGGGAGGTAGATTAAAACTCTGAGGTTTTAATCAAGGGCCATGGTTTAGGCTCTGATTTCAGACTGTGTTGTATGTGTTTTAGCCATTGGAAAAGTGTTTGTGGAGGGGGCACGCATCCATTCTGCCCTCTGCATTGCAGTAGATGTGTACCCAGTGCTATCATGCTTGGAAGTAAGGTGGAGACTGTTTCACAGGTAACTTTTCCTATTATTAGTTCACAGCTTTCTAAAGCCTTCCCTAAAATTATCAGCTCAAACTTTTTTTTTTTTTAGGATAATTGGTAACTACATATGTTGAGGTGTGTGTGTAATCTACCTATACCTGGTGCTCTACGTACAGTCATGTTCCTATTTAGAGAATTGAATGCAGGTTTGCCTGGTGTAATGGCATTCTTAACAATATATCTAATCCCCTTAACTCACAACTGCATCTTACAGAAATGTGTTCTCATTTTATGCTTGCTAGACATAGCATGGCTATGGCCTCCTTTCACTGTGGGGACCTACAGACAATGAGACTAGACACTATATATACCACAACCTGGTATAGGCTGTGTATGTCTCTGCTTCTGGATATTTCTGCAGTGTACCATACACCACAGTGAAGTCCCAGAAATGCAATTGAGGCTTCAGCCCCAGAAAGTGCTTCCAAATGAGTGGAATAGTCTGAAAAACACAACATATATAGGTAGATTTCTAGATGAGAAAAGAATTGGGATGACGAACATGATAATATACTAAAAACTCACCACTACTTCTGCAACACACTCCAGCCAATCAATCAGAAACGCCCCAAAAACTGCCTTCAGAAGACAGCCAAGGTGACTCTAGCTGCTTAAATTCATGATTGAAATAGACATCTCCACAGTTTTGTATATGCATTTATGACTTCAAGGTAGAATTTGGAAATGGTCAGGGTAGCACCTGAGTCTCCCCTGGAGACCCCAGCTGATGACTGTGTTCAAAATGTGACCAGCACAGACTGATGACCTGATTCCCTATGGAATTTTGTTGTGAAGTCGTGGCAGGGACCTAACCTGCTTGGAACAGCACAGGAGTTAAAGGATTGTTTGGAGTGAGAAACCCAGCTTGGAACTGGGAGTGTTTAAATGTCAGTCTCCCAGGGGTATACCAGTAAACATCATCCACAGGGTAAAACAAAAGGGATTTTCCTCTCTTTCTCTGCTACTTGAGGAGACGAGAATGAAAGATTAATGTGGCCAGATGGAAAGCAGCTATTATTCCTGGTTCCTCTTAAGTGAATTTATTTCACATTTTAATATTAAGCAACCATTGGAATTAAAAAAAGACTTTGAAAGAAAGAGAGAAAAAGTAGGTTTTTTATGTACTTGCCTCTAGTTGATCTCCAGAGGATGATTTTTTTCAACTATGTATTGATTCATTCTGATGATATGTCAGTCATTTCTGTTGCATACAAGAAGCATGATTTTATATTTGGCTTTTGTGTTCTCAGAGAGAACAAGTATTTGCTTTCCTTCAGGGTGTTTTCACACCAAATATCTTATTCTAAATTGTAAAAATATATCATGTATATATGAGATATGATACTTTTCAAGCAAAGATTTTTCTCTTTATTTTCTTGTCCTCTGCCTTAAACAAAATCGTAAGTATTTAATTACAAAACATAAGTACAAAAATACTTTTTATAATGAATGTGATAGATATCTAACACTTGCTAAATATTGTAAATACAGAGGGATAGGACAAAAAAAAGAAAAAAAAGGCAAGAGAATGGGAAAGAGGAGTTTTGATTTCATCCAAGATTTTGGAATCCCAAATGTAAAAATCTCCTTTTTTTTTCCCAAAGTCCATCCTGTTTTGTTCAGTGTCATAGGAGCATCCCTTTCAAAGCCTGTGATCCAATTTTAATGGCTGTCATAGGTTCTAATTTTTAACTTGAGGAAAAATACAATGTGTTTAGAAGTTTTAAATAGCCAAATTAGTAAGCTGATAAGATCAATTTAAAGCAAATTGGTTGGAGGTATGTATAGCAATCATCAACAAAATTTCTTTGGCTGCTGCAA
The DNA here is from genome assembly GCA_024734555.1 of Trochalopteron elliotii. Taxonomy (NCBI): domain Eukaryota; kingdom Metazoa; phylum Chordata; class Aves; order Passeriformes; family Leiothrichidae; genus Trochalopteron; species Trochalopteron elliotii. Next base: position 1,642,730 of record JANPWX010000183.1, on the reverse strand, counting down.
GAGTATATATAACAAAACTTGCTGACAAAAAGGGGAAGAGAAACTGTCAATAAATATTGGGTGGACTTTCCCCTCCCACCCCCACTTGTCAGACTTTATTTACAGAATCCCCTCACACTCATAACTTGATAACAAAAAGAGTTAGCGTGGTATGCTGGGTGACAGGTGACCTTGTGATGGAGGTGTCTGCCTTGCTGTTGCTGTTCCATTTCTAAGTCAAGAGCAGCAAAATTGTGCAATTTAGAACCTGAGAGTGTGCAAATGGCTAGAAATTCAGCTCAAAAGACTGGCTTTCAGCTCACCATAAAAGAAAGTAATTCATCAGGAATCATGCATAGTCAAACCACTTTGAAAGGTGTCGCCTTCAGCATGATTCAGCACTGACTTTGCTCAGAAGAAGTTTCTGTAAAATGATGAACAATTGTTTCCTTCTCAGGGGGAGAGGAGAGCTGGTGTATTGAAAGATGAAGGTCTGAATCCTGTAAGGCTTGGCTGGCTAAAGTAAAAGGAATAAAAGATCCCCTATAAATACAAGTTATTTTTCTCCACAGTCCTGGGATGCAGGTATGTGACTTCCTGCCACAGGGTTTTCCTGGCTGTTACTGTTCATGGGAGAAGAGTTGTCCGTTTTTCACAGAAGCATTCCCTGTTACCTTTAGGTAACTTTGGAGTAACATGCTGCAGGATGGATATCTGCTAAGGTATTGCACTGCAGTGGATAATGTAGACCAGGGAAAGAGCCGAGAGTGTTGTGGTATTTTCACATCACTGAATGGAGACACATTCATGTCAACCTCTTGCTTTAAAATCAGTCCTCTTTAGAGAGGACCCTCTTATTAGTGAAACAGTAACTTTTTGAACAAATCAACAAACCTCATTATTTAAACTCTTTCCAGAGGATTTAGTCCCCCTCTTTATTCTCTCCTAAGTATGAATTAACTTAAAGCTCAGTAACTGCTTTTGCTTGAGCATCTTCTGATGTTCTTAGTGTAACAGAACTCGTTTTCAAAATGAAGTATCTAGAGCCTAGCTATGTTGCTGCCAAAGGAAGTTTTATTCCTAAAGAGTTGGCCAGACTGTCCTCATAGCACCAACACAGAGTTCTTCAAAGGTCAGCTGAGCCAGAGGATTCCAGTTCTCTGGTTGCTAAAACTCTCCAGTACAATCCCTCTAGCACAGGGAATTTTTAAATCTGCTAAAGCAGATTTACATACTTGCAATAGTGAGGTGCAACTCTGGACTTGTTTTAAAATAAGGACTACTAGAATACAGTTTTGTATGATGCCAATTATATTCAGGTGATGTGATCAAAGTTTTTGAACTAGATAAGTCTGTGAAGAAAAAAATATCAATTTGTGAATAGGAGAGCTTGAGGAGTATTGATTGAAATAAAACAAAATGTTCTCGAAATACAAATGTACAGTTAGAAATGTGGGTATATTGTTATTTTATTAAATATACTAACTATAATAAAAATAACAACTCTTGCATGTGTGGGGGTAAGGACTTGAGGAGCAATTCTCTTAAAAACTTTATTTTTTCATGCTGGTGAAAGTGTGAAAAATCATTGGCATTTTTTCTTCAATTCAATAATAGTAAACTTAAGTGTTGTAGTCAGCTGCTAAACTGCACCGTGGGAATTATTCTTTGTTGATGATGAGGAAAACAACTTTTTTTTTTTTCTGTTGTGTTAGAACCATGTATTCATTTCACACTTGCAAATAGCCAAAGCTGCGTCTGTAAAGAGGACTGTGAAAAATAGAAAGAAAGGACTCTGGTAAAAAGTAGCTAAGTTAGGACAGCACAGTCCTGCTCACCTGAGTCTATAGGCATCCTAAACTCCTGGAGCTGCCACATTTTTTTCTTTTAGACCAGTCTCTCTGGTCATCGTGTCTGCTTGAGTTATAATCCCCCCCAAAAGATAAGTTTCCATCTAAGCCTCTTAAGGTTTCCTAGGCCCAGAACGGGCTTCTGCAGCACACCCCTGGCATGCCAGTGAGATCAAACCCAATCCAAACATGCACTGGCAGCTTTTTCTCCCCACTGAAAAGGAGGCAGGCTGAGCAGTGGTTTTCCTCCCGTGTAATACTCCAGTGGCGAGAGCACTCCTTCAGGCCCTGGAGTGGGTACGGAAGGCTTTCCTCTGCCTGGAGGGCCTTGCCTCTGGCTTAACAGCTTTTCTGGGGATTTCCTTCCGTGCCTGCAATTGAAGCTGTGCTTAGCACAACCCTTCCACTGACAGGGCTCAGAGGTGATTATTCAGGACTCAGGATTACTTTGTAGGAGAAGGAGTCAGTTACTGAGATGTCGTACAGAGATCAAACTGAGCGGCTCTGTGGCAGCTGACTGACAGGGTGCATACACACGTTGCCAGTGGAACATTTGGTATTTCTGTATTTCTGGATTGTTTATTTCTCATAGCATGCTTCTTATACTCATTAAATAAAAGGAATCCTTCTGGACAAATCAGTCTTATACTCTGATCTGCTTCACTTCTTTACACGAATTATAAATAGAAGTAAAATATTTTGTGACAGAGTATGTTCATTTTGCTGTTATTTGGATTGGAGGAAGGTTGTTTTTCTGCTTTCATAAATTTGGTAGCTTGTTCAAAAATAAATGGTGGTAATGCTGGTAATGTAGCTATAATTTAATTTCAAAATAGTAGATTCTAAACATATTACTTAAATTATGAACATACATGTGCTTCAAGCCTTTTAAGAATGTGCTTGAGCAAGCCTGGCATTACTACATGAGAACTGGGAGGACTGAACTAGTAAACCCCTCCATTCAAACTTCCTAAAAGAGCCCAAAAAAACTGGGCAACATAGTTTGTTTTGCAGACTAGAACCAGACTGTTTGGTTTGCAGACTGCTTTGACTAGAAGCTCATAAACAGAAACTGATGTAACACCAACTACCAGTTAGGCAGTTGGTAACATAGGTAAACTAAGTGAAGTGGTTTCACAGAACTAAGAATTTTTTTGTGCATGTGTAAATAAGTAATTAATTAAATCCACTCGAATTCCAAGTTCTGGGAGATGACAGAGTAAGCAGCCTATTCCTGACTGATCCAGTCCAAGCAATGCTGAACTGCATCACTAAACTCCAATATTTAACAGCTTTACCCTTTCCGTAGCAAGCCAACACTTACTAATGGCAGCAATTCTGTGTACAAGGTTACATTTTTGGTAGAAATGAATTCTGAGGATACTTGCTTATACACTTATAAAATGCTGCAAAGAATGCGAGCATAACATTAATAGAGTTCATTTCTAGTGCTTCAATAAAGGTATTTGAAAACAAAATCTCTGAAAAGTTAGAGAAGTAAAACATATATTTCTGCTTCCAAGGCAGTATGTTTTAGCAGACATTTGCACAGAAAGATAGGGAAATTTATTAGACTTGTGGAAGGTGAAAGGATTAAAGGGTGAGAGAGGGTTTTTTTTCCTCCAGAATTATAAACAAATTACTGTATCAGAGGCTATATAATAATAAAAAACAGGCGTTTTAGCAAGTAATGAATTCTGAATTTTGAAAATGTGTGAACTGGAATTTTCATGGGAACAGAATGCTGAAAAAGGTGAGAGCTGTTTTGCAGTCTGGGCATCTTTGGCACAGAACTGGAATATTTGGGCAGTTAGGAGAATTTGGCTCAGCACAGCATTTTACTGCCATGCTGCTGCAGTGGAGGTTGCTCTGAAGGACCAGAAATGAGCCTGCAGAGGACACACACAGAGGAGAAGAGCTGCTCCCTTGTCCTCACTCTTTGTATCTGCTCACTCACACGTGTGCAAACATACACAGTGCACACATACAGCACATGGAGAAAACTTTTAATTTCTACAGCAGCAATTAAATTTGTGAATATCCATTTGAGTGCCATGATCTCTGGTGGGAGAAGTAGGGACTGGAAGTGCATGTGTTCACCTGTCCTCATTTCAATGTCTCAATTTTTGTGCTACCAGGGATTTTCAAGGCCCAGAGGTCTCCAAAACCTCTCTGTTTCTTCTCCTTAATGCCTATGTGTAAGCACTCACACACATATGTACATCTGGGCCTACAGCAACCGATGTGCATGCCAGCAACAATTTTTTACTAAATATCTGCAAAATTTATGTGGGGTTTCAGACTGTCAGTTACATTTGGATTGGGAGTCAGGAGCCTTGACATCAAAATCCATCTTAATGTGGTTGATGGAGAACACACAGGTTTGAACCAGCCTGTGATCAGCCACACTGTCTGAAGGTGTCCATATTCCTTGGAGTGGTTCTGACAGATGGGACTTGTTGCTCTCCCAGGTAGTGCCTGTTTTTTTTTTTGATGGGTGCTGGGGATCAGTTTAGCACTGTAGATGTAAAGAGGGTGATTGAAAGAGCCGAAGGGGAGAAAAATAGAAAGGGCTGGAGTGGAGTTTTTCTTATTAGCAAGAGTAAATCAGTAGTAGTATAGAGTAAAAATGAACAAACCTTAAAAAGTAAAATTAGAAACCTGGCTTGATGTTTCCAGTGAGGTGTTTCAAGAAGCTTAGACAACTCCTTTTAATATAATATGCTGCCTTAACATATGACTATCTAGATGGCTTGGCTTTGCTTCTGACAAAGGCTGAGATTTTTACTTCAGTCACCAACCTCTGTATGTGCAAGAATAAAGACATAACACCCAATATGCATGTATACGTAATGTAAAACAGGAATCACGTAGCAACAGTCTTGGATGAAGATTTAGAAGAACCTCTGATATTTTTGAATCCATGTTTCCTAAATGTGGCTCATTATGAAGAAATGCTGCTAAAAAAATCCTGCTATTCTATTTTTTCCTGATAGTAACTCCAGAGAAATAAGGGACAATATAAAAAATAGATTTATGAATGCTTTGTGGTGTCTTAGTTACAATACTTGCTCATATGTATATTATATATTTTCATGGAAGATCACTTTTGATGGGAGGCAGAATACTATCAAATCTCAACTGCTTTCTCACTCCATTTTGTATTCCCTGCTGTTTGGCACCCACTCACACATTAGCTTGCCAAAAGCGTGGCTTAACAATTAGGTATTTTAGCACAATTATGCACTTTATAAACTATGCAAAATAATGCCCTCGCTGGTATGCTGAATAATCTTTTATCTCACAGCTTTTTTGAAAATTATTTTGTAAACAATGCCCCAGTTGTACCTTCATTGGTATGATAGTGCAGTACACAAGCCTTATGAAAGGGGACCACTGTCTTGTGCTTCAGACAATAAACAGTCTGCTGGGTCCTACAGAAGGGGTTACAGCCATTCATCACCAAAGTAGCCCACTACTCTCCAAGTGTGTCTAACATCTGGCATTGTTTGCTCTTCTACTCCTTTCCCACAGTGAAAGTGTGTGCAGCAAAGTATCTCAGTTTTGACTTTGGAGCTGGTCTGGGTCTCCTTGCTCATATTTATTTGTTAGAGAAAATGCAGCCAAGAAGGGGTATTTATAGAGAATGGGCTTCTCATTCGTTGAAGGAGTTTATTTCATGGATTTGGCCCCCAGTTTTCCCAGATTTGTATGGCTGCTAAAAGGTAAACCTTGGCTTTACTGTGGGGAAAATCACAGTGCTGGACTATGTTAACTGATTATCACAGTGTTCTGTCTACTGCTTTGGATGATTTTGTTACTGAGGCCTGTGTCCATTAAAAACCCTGATGGCAGAAACCAAGACATTGGGTTTAATTTAATTTTCAATCTGTAGCCAGCTTAGGTTGAAAAGGACTACATATGGTGAGTTTGTGTTTGCTTTTATTTCCTGGGCAGGTCTGCTTTAATGTCTGGTACTAGTTAGTACAGATCTGGTGTGCATTTAAGCCTGCTGCCTTGGCTTCATGAGCAGGAGATATTAAATGACTGCAGACTGGACTACAATGCCAAGTACCTCCTCCATTTTCTCTGCAGTTTTACTTCATTTTCATCATTGATTTGTTTTTTCCCTTGTTTATTATCCTAGTTATGGTCACTTGTATCATTCTTGACTTCAAATCCTTATGTTTCTGTACTTCCTGCCTTGGCTTTGCATTATTTGCTAATTTCATATAAAGGAGAGATTAATAAGGCAAGATGCTGCAAGGTTTCTTCTGGGCTACTTCAGTGATAGAGAACCTATTTTGCTGTTTTTTAATCTCTGGAAGATTTTCTTCAAGACTTGCTGCTTCCACAAGTAAAGACCTCCCTGAGTGGTTCCTCAGCCATGCTGAAGGATCACCCTCTTAATTTTAATACAAAATACTGAACAGGATAAGGCTATTTTGAAGCCCTGATTTAAAAAAATCACCAAGGAAACAAAGTGCTACGTGGTTTGTCAGCCACAAAATGAGTTGTAGCACAAGTAGGTAAAGGTAAATATAAGATATTGTAAACCTTATATAAAAGGAATATGGAAGCAAAGGAAGCTGTACATCAGGCTGTGTAGAGTTGTTTTGTCTTCTATCAGGCAAAGTTATCAGGTTACAACTGCATAAAACAAACCACTCTCTAGCCTTGAGAAATTAGTTGGATTCTTTTTTCGTTCCCTTTTCTTTTTCTTTCTTCCTCCCTCCCTACCCCTTGTTCCTTCTTGCAATTTCCACCCAGGCTGCCCAGCAAAACTGTGGATTCTGTCCTTGGAGGATTCAAGATATGGCTGAGCAGAGCTTGAGCAACCTGCTCTGGCTGTGTCTGCCTTGGTTTGTGTGAGCTGACCCTCAAGTCCCTCTCAGCCTGGACAGTTCCAGGATTTCAGTGGACTGGCTGCTACTTGAGACAGGATCCAGGGGGAAAGCAATCAATCCAGAGCTATGTATTGAATCTCCTCTTCTTTATAGGCTCCTGTTATAACATAAACCTCTTCCTTCCTGCCCACACCTTTAATGGTTATTTTATAAAAGGCATATCATTCTGAAAAGGGATTTTTTTGCTGTTTTATTCACAGCTCTTATTTTGTATTTCATATATTCATGGAATGAGTAATCTGTAGCAATTGAGGATATTATATTTTATTTACCACATCAGAGTCATCTGTCATGCATTTTGCACATCTATTTAACATACTTTCCTACTTTTGTCATTCTGTTTATTCTGAATTCTAATAGGAAGCAAATTTAAAGTAGAGAAACCTGAAATTGACTGAAATCTTTGTGCTTGTTTAGCATGGCCTAACATGCAGTCTTACTTGGACTGTCACATTGCCTTACATTTTGCATAGCTATTAATAACTAATGTAGAATTCTTTTAGGGTTTTAGCTTTGTTTAAAGCCATATTTTGCACAAATGCCTTAAAGAAACAGAAACTTGCCAGTGGAAATTAAATAAAGATTTATTTTGTACTCAAACACTGGCTTTGAACAAATCAGATGAAAGAACCTCTAGATATCTTCAACAAAGGTAACAGAAGGAAAGAAGGTATGACTCTGGAATGTAATGTAAGTTTATATAGTGAATTAATTTTACATATCTGAGGGGAAAATTAGGTGTTTCCCAGTCAGGAATCTTCTTTTACTTCCCCCACATAACTGAGATGCTGGTGATTATCAGTCATAGCCTGGTTAGGCTGTGTGCAGCTCATCTGTGCTGTGGCTCAACACAAAATGGTGTATTGCAGATTGACAAAGACCTAAAAATCACATTCTCTGTTTCCCTCCTTGTCTGAAACAGGGCTCAGGACTGCAAACCTGCTGCAGAGACATCTTTGCTACTCTGTTTTCTCTCCAGTATCTATTTATGTGCAATACCTGTAAACAGGCTTCCAATGTGTGTAATGTTTTGACATTGCTTTTGATACTGTGAAGTTTTCCAGATGTTGTTGTGGTTAGTGACAATTATTTCTAGGATGATCCTTGCTAAGTGTTATTGTCTGTTAGTCTCATTTTGTTTCTCCTCATTTATCCCTTAGTCTTTCTCAGTCTCATTAACACGGGAATCATGAAGAGTATTTGAAATAGTACAACTCTTTTGGGGGGAGTTGAATTTGACCAGATCTACAAAAAAATATTTTATGATTGAAAGGCTTCACCAGACCCATCAATGGTCTTAAAAAGCAATATTCATTCTTGCATACAAGTAAAACAAACACAGTACTTAATGTGTCCCTTAAAAACTGCATAACGCAGAAAACAAACAAACAGGTAATAGTGGCACTGAGGTGAATCATTTCAGAACAAAACCACGGAGATGATTTACCCAAGTGCAAGAGCAGCTGGCTGAAAGAATGTTAATTTCCAGTGTTTGGGAATCCTCACCTCTCTTTTGTTCATCTCCCCAGTAGTTATTCCAGTTAGGTCAGGTGGCAGTGCATACATCATCTTTCCTTTGGGGCACAAATTGCAATATTTTGAGTGGGATTAACAGAAGAAGAAGCAGTTTTATGGGGGCAAAAAGCTGTGGTCCTTCTCTCCCCGTCTGCTCCTCACAGACCACCAGCACAAAAACTGCTGCGATTTCCTCTTCTCCAGTCAATAGCTACAGCCAAATGTAAAATGAGAAGGAAATATTCTCCTTTCAATAAAGCTGACAGCTTCCAACCAGTAAGTGCAGAACCACCATTGTTGGACAGCCAGCACTTGCACTTTTGACCCCATGTTTTATCTAGTGAGAAAGCAGAAGGCAGAAAGGTATTTCTGCAGTCGTTTCTGGCAACCTTTTAACTCCTGTGATAAGAATTCACCAAAACTTGAGCCAACAGAAATAATATGATTGAGACACTATATTTTCAAGCCAATAAGTGTCTAAAATTTATGAAGTTTTCTTCAGTTGTCTAACTACTTCTCCAAGGTACACTTGGAGGAAAGTTTTCAGCTAGAACTAGATTTGCAGGGCCACCTTTTTAAAATTAGTTCTAAGGTGTTGTAAAAGCTTTTATTGTTGCAGTAAGTAACATCAATTAATTGACAAGTGCCTCCACATTAGGTTTCCGGATCTTGGCCTTTTTTAATGTGAGAGTACTAATCATCAAAAATTACCTTCCCACTCAGATGCTGTCTTGAAAAATTGTTATAGGCAACTTGCATTATAGGAGGCATCTGCTCTCAGATTAAATCATTCTGTAGCCTTTCTATCAATTTGGACTCTTTGGTACTACTAGACAATCTCATAACCTTGACAACAACAACAACAACAAAAATAGACTTTTCCATCTGTGGCTAGAGATGATTACACACTCTCCAGCTGTATTACAGAGACAAGACTAGATCACAGTTTTACAATGTTATGTTTTTATGTTAAAGCATATAATACTGAGAAAAAAAAATAGTAATACCTAAGAGCGCCATCTGGTATAAAGCATGTTAGCACATAGCTTATAAAGATACTAGAAATATAGTTTTATTTTTGAATCACTTTCATACAGCCATCAGGTTCCAAGAAGAGAATATACTGCGCAGAAGCCTGGAAAATGGCAGTCATAAAATGAGAAAAAGAGGAATGTGTTATGTATTCTATTCCTAAACAGAAAAGCGCTGACTAGCAGCTTTGGGGTGGTATTTTTGGGTTTTAAGTGTACAACAATCATTTCTACAGCATGCTATGTTGCAAAGGGAAACCTACCAGCAGCGTGGATTATATGAGGTAGGGGAACACTTTTGGCAGTCATCTGGAGCAGAATGCCAATGACTGGTTTCTCTTATGGCTGCCTTGCTTGGAAGCAGGATTCAATCCGAATGAAAGTGATGCCCCGAGCAACTTTCCCCTGGACGTTTCATTGCCTGAGGTTTAGCAGCTCTGACAAGAATATGTTTTGGTTAGGGGTAGTGAAAAGAAATCTTATTTTGTCAGCTAATAGTTCCTCAGACCGAACAAAGAGATGGTCTCTTGTGGAGGAGCAGGGTGCTGCCATAAACACAGGGACACAAGCTGAAAGAGAAGCAAAATGCCTTCAGGACATCTTGTGTAATTTTTCAAAAAAAAATTAGATTAAAAGCAATGACTCTTCTTATTCTTCCTGCCCTTTTCTCTAGTCTATCACATTTCTAGGGATTGTTAATGCAGGCAGGCCCTTTGTTGCATTGCTGTAGGAGAAGGTGGCATGTGTAATTTGATGTGTGGGAGTGGGCTTTTTTAAAATCAATTTAATGAACTAAAAAAAAAAAAAAAAGAAAACAACAAAGCAAAACCCCAGAACAAAAAACACCCACTCTTTTCCAAGTGTTTTCTTCTCAGAATTAATATGACTGTCTGTAAAGCAGTGATGCAGGATTTTGCATGATCTCATCCAGTGATAACTTTATCTCCAATTCCCAAAGATACCAGAGAGGCCAGGGCGTGGTTTATGGGCTGTTAATACCTACTTTGTAGGTCCTGCCAACTGTCCCCAGCTGCACAAGCCATCCTTTAATGACCTCATAAAATGTACCCTGGTGTCTCTTTGGAGTATTAATATGCTCTTCTAAGTGAGAATTTCATCTTTAGAATATAAAAATCTTTCAATACAGTTTTTATAATGGAAGGATATGACTAATTACATTAATAGATGGTAAAGAGAATTGGCTAATTTGAAAGGATTTGTTGCACTTTCTTATTTGAAAAATATTTCTGATTCATGTATTATAAAGTGGAATTCCTTGTAGTCAATATCAACATCAATGTTACAGCCCAATGCCTGTGTGCTTGATCTCTTAAAACTTACTCAGAACTTGTTCTGCCTTGTTTCATCTGATATTCTTATCCCTTCAGCTTAGCAGCTGGACCCAACTGGTTTTTTTTTTTTTTTTTCACCAGTACTGGTGTTTCTTCAAGCTTTTATTTTGGACTACTGAAGTCGCAGCTTCAAAAAGGTGGTGGAAGGTGGCAGGGACATAAATTTGGAATAGTAGTGTGTCTTTATTTATTATAACTTATTACAATGTACAAAATATAAAAGTGGTCCAAGTACCTAAAACACCCTGTCAAAGGTTAATTGCATCAGGATGATGCTTTTATAACACTCTTCTATTCAGACACCTTATCAGTCACTACAACTACTACTTTTTCATTTCAGTGAAAAGTAGACAAAATGGAGATTATTAAAACTATGCTTTACTTGGCTTCCACAAAGGCCATACTGTTATAAAATGAATTTACTTGAGATCTTTTTCTTCACTAAGTGAAAATACTTAATTTTTTCTTGCTTCACAATTCAGATTTTGTGAAAATAGGGAAAGAGAGGGAGGATAGATTAAAAAGAAAGGAAGAGTCTGTTTGAAACTTAGTGTTTAGTCCCTCACACAATCTAAATTTATTTATTGTTTGTAAAGGCTTTTATCAAAGTTTTCTAATGCTGTTGTTCCTCCCTCTTTTTCACTTCTCTTTCAGTTATCCTTAGTTTTTCTTCAGTTACGAGGTACATATAATGGAATACTGGATTATTCATGTAATAAGGAGACTTCTTGGATCCAGTTGAAGACTAATGATCCACCACAAGGGTTAAAACAAACTTTTAATGTTGAGTTCAGTTAGTACTGTATTATGAAAGAAAAAGATTATCTTTTTTCACTTCCATTCTTTAAAAAAAAGTAAAAAAGAAAATTAAAATATTGACTTAAAACTTGAAATGCAACAAAATAGATAGGTCAGGGGATAGCATTTGTGGCAATTTAGGATGAGATGTGGTTTCATATTATCCCCAAGTCATGAATTAGAGGAATAAATCTTTTTTCCAATGTGTGACTTCAGTGGTGCTCATAAATAGAGGATATGGGTTGGGGCAGATATTCTGCTGAAAAACTGTTAGATCTCTGCTAAAATCAATTGGACTCTGGCAATCTGTACTACATGGAGGTCTTGCACAGCATCTCCAGAAACATGCAGAGAAACAAAACCAACTAATGTTCTGCAGGAGGAAGAATTTTGAGGTGTTGCTTGAATTGGCCTAAGTAATGAAATGAGACTTAAGGGTAAAGGCAAATTAAACAGGAAATAAAACCTTTCTGGGGATGAGTCATGATAGACTATGGAAAAAATCTCACAATGGAATTATTCCAATGATCACTGGCTTGGATGGAATCAAAGCAGTAAGTGCCCTGAGATATGAATTTGAAATTTCCTATGTACCCTTGTTTGCTACAAAAACTTATTTCTTGATTTCATGCTTATGTCATTTTATATAACTTGAAATATCACTCTTAAAGACTTGAAGGTATTTCAAAACACAGAGACTGCAAGAGACATTTTTTTTTTCCAGAGTGGGGACAGGAGAATAAAATCCTCAAAATTTGCCTTTTAATAGGAAATTTAACTTGAAAAAATTAAAAAGATGAATTCTTATTTGACTACTC
>JANPWX010000183.1:1541184-1620539 GCA_024734555.1 Trochalopteron elliotii | reverse complement strand
CCTGAGATACCATCAAGGTGACACTATTGCTCAATTACCTCTGGTCTGGGGACAAGGAAACAAGACTAAGGCAGGAGAATGGGTCCACAAGAAAGCCAAACCCAGCAGCTCTCCTAAAAATCAGCTTGGGCCAGGCTTGGGCAGGGGAGGCCACAGCCCTCAGGCTCATCTGCTCAGGCCACGTTTGCACACACTGCCCACAACCAGGAAGGGAGGAGGAGAGTTCTGGGGCTGTGCTGTAACCTCTGGTCAGAGGAGATGAGCTGATCAATTTTTGCCTTGATTTTAAATCCAACACACTTTGTAATTATGTCCTTTGAGGGAAAAACTATCTGTTTTATTTTCATTTCATTAGAACTTGAATGCTGAGTTGCTCAAGAGGAAAAAAGCCATCAACCATCTATTTCTGTGGTATTTGTCAAATCTGTGTTATCATCTTCAAAACAAAAAACAAGTTACGTGTCTGAAAGTTTTACTCTCACGTAAATATCACTTTAGATATAATTTAATAGCTACAGTTTATTGAATTCCAGAGGTATTTAACTTGTGAATTTCAGTGGTAAACTTCTAAAACTGATGGTGATTAAAGGCAAAAATTTTCTTTTCCAGAGTAGGCCTTGATTCTGTTTTGTCTAAAACCTGGCAGGGGTGTGAGAGAAGTCATAGTAATAACTGCCAATATCTAACCCCATTGGCACAAAACTGGTTTTCATGAGTGAATGAGATGTGGCTCACACATTTCAATGAATATAAAGGAGTGTCCTGGGAATTCAGTACTCCCGGATTTAATTCTGTGATGATACTACTCCAAGAGTTGAAGGGAGGGAAGAAAATACTTTTTCTAACAGTCCTTTTTGAGGTTACTATATAAAGGCATCCAAAGCATATATATATGCTTTATAATCGTGTATAGAAAGGAGCTAATTGATGTGAAATTTTACTTCTACTAGGATCATCCTACAACCTAACAAACTGGCACCTAGCTGCTCGAAGTATCATCATGGCATCATCCTTATGTAAGAATAAGATACCATGAAAAACAAATGATAAAAAAATAACAATATTTTGACCAAATGCTAAAAGCTTGTATAAGGTTTTATTTGTAAGTGGGGTGGGAATTTTGTATGCTTAACTTTGTTTTTTGGATAGACACACAATTAAAAATGTTCACATTCTGAAGTCTTTTCCATTCTCAGCTTTAACTTTTGGCTATTTGGAAGAGCGACAAAAGAGGAGGAACAAGCATATGTTTAAGGAAGCTGTTGTTGTGGTTAAATATAACCTAGGTTGGTTTTTTTAATTTTTTTTTATTGGATAGGGTTAGGCTATGGTAAATTAAAGTTGAAGTGTCCCTCTGTAAATCTGATGAAAGTTAGCAAGGCCTTGAATGGTTTAATGTTTTTAGGACTTTTAAACAGATGTGATGCTTTCTTTGGTTTACATTTTTTTTCCTTTGACTTCACCCTCTTCTTCTGTCATAACACCCTTAAGCTACAGTTTCATCTTTAGTGTTCTCCATCTTTCAGTAAATACAAAAAACTGACATTCTGACTATTACGATCATTAAAAGTCTCATTGCTCTTTTTTCCTTTGAGACGATGCATTACCCTTGGAGTTCAGTTTTAATTTCAGTTTAAGTGCTTGGAGTTGGTCCTTCTGCAATGGTCTATTACAAGTGTGGTACTTTGTAGCCAACACCTCATTAAAAAAGTTGAGGGATTCCATTGGTGCTCCTTTCCTCAAGTTCTGACACAGCCTTCCATCCCTCATTCCTGGCAAGCTTGGTGTTTTCCCTCTCCCCCTTCCAAGCTAGCTAAAAGCTCTATGAATGAGCTCCGCTAGCTTCTGTGCTAGAACTCTTGTTCCATTTTGACATAGAGGCATCCCATCAAGTGTCAATAGAACAGATGTTCTATGGAAAAGATCATCCCATGGTCAAAAAACCCCAATTTTTTTCTGATTACAGCAGCCTCAAAGCCACTCTTTAGCCTGACGGATCTGCCTATTTCTATCAATATTATTCCTTGTTACTGAAGGATCGAGGAAATCATTGCCTGTGCTCCCAATCCTTCAACGAATTGTCCCAAGGCCCTGAAGTCTCTTTTGATTGGCCTCGGACTTCTTGCTGTAATTTCATTGCTACCAGTTTGAACAACCACTAGCAGATAATAATCAGAGGGTCTTAGTGAGCTGGAGACTTTTCCAGTAATGTCCCTTATCCAAGACCCTGAGAAGCTGCAGACTGCCCTGTCTGCTGGGTCTGGTCATAAGTCTAAGTTTGAAATGGATATTTGCTTGAATTTTTCATTTAGGGAATGATAACGAGTAGCTTCCTTCTATGTTTAATTTGGCTGAATTAGGCCTTCTGTTAGAATGAGAAATTTGTGTTTCAAGAGAGGACATCTTTGTAGGAGGAAACTATTAAATGTCTGGACAGTTATGGTCCTGCTCTTCTGTAGTTACCCCATGCACACAGCAGAAAACCCTAACAGGGAATGAGTGGTGCATTTTCTGGGTAAGCATCTTCTGGAGATTTAATACTAAAAGTGATCTTTAGTTATCTCTGAAGTTAACAAGTTTTCAGGAAAATTGCAAGATTCTAAGATACTGAGGTTTGGAGGGATAGCAGTTGTACTGTAGCAGAGAAGCTTTACGTGACCCACAGTCTGTGTGGTTTATATCTGTTTTGCAGCAGGCTAGGGGCAGAAGTTGGAAGTTTTCTTTTGAACTGGTGTCAGCTGGGTACACAGGATCTTTAAAAGGGTTTCAGACACCATATTCTCTCATATCTCTGACTTCAGGCAGTTGAAGAAGTTTGCCTGTCACTGTAGAAGAGATGTCAAAACAATCCAGTAAGAAGAGACTGAAATCCTAGAATAAGCTGAATGTTTAAATCTATTATTAAAAGACATTTGTTATTAAAGTTACATGACAGAGACCCAAATAAAATGAGTTTAATAGAGATTATTTCAATGATTTTCTTCTTTACTATGTCTTTGACTGTCGCAACTTCTTGCAGTCCAGCAAAACTTAATTGCCATTAATATGTTCAACATAATTTTATTAGTAATAATACATAGACTATTGAAAAATATTTTAGCCATGTCTGTTCCTTGAAATGAGTCCAGAGCACTGGGAAAAGTGGTTATTGCTCTCTATTTGAAATCAAACAGCCTCTGATCTCCCTCAGAACTCAGACCATAAGGACTCCCAAATTTGGAAGGAGACCTTGGTCTGAGTTGCAGCCATCAGGACATCCAGCAATGAGATTGCCTCTTTTCCACCCAGCTGGAAAGAGAGTTCAGAATGGGCTGGGTTCCTTCTCACGTCTATTCCATAGCCTGAGGCAGCAGACAAAGGGGCTGAAACGAAAAGGACTTGAGCCAGAGGGCTTCAGTCATCAATTAGCTCATTTCACATCAGCCATGTGGCTTTTAGATAGAAGTCTGGAGCCAAGTATCTCCAAATTACCTGAAGCAAATTGCTTCATAGCTTGTTACTAAAATTCTAAAAAGCCAAGAATTTTTGGCTGCTGTATGATATTTAATTAAACTCCATGCATCTGAGAACTTCTCTGCATGATGTGGCACATAGCAAATGCTTACATGCAAGCTGATTTCAATGTATGGTAAGGGATAAAAATCCAAAAAGTTGAAACTGTGTTGTTTTATTGTAAGGAAAAAGAGATTTTTTTGCTGTATAAAAGATTGAATAAAATCTGAAACCAACTTGCATTTTTTGCAGCTAGAGAATAAAAGAACAGAAATAGCTACGTTGTGATTCCAGGCATGACTCACACATTTGAACTCCGTACAAATATGTCTCCAATCAGACATCTTCCACATCTTTGTCTCCCTCTGCAGACTTTGAGAAATAATTTCTTATTCATGATCTTAATAGCTACCTATCTGCTGGACAAAACACTGAACAAAAAGGAAATTTTCGTCTCAGAGAGTAGATAGTCCCTGTAAAGAGAAAAAAATAATAATTAGAAGAAAGAAAGAAAGAAACAAGTATTGGCTGGTTTTTGGTCAGCTGTAAAGTTAATGGCATACATCCCAGAAAAAATAATGGCTTAAGAAATATTTTTGAAGATGCTTATAGGGAATTTCTGTTCCATTCTAGTTTAACACAGAAGTCAGCATTAATATTTATGTGAGAGAATTTAAAATGTTGATATGAGAGGCTGGCATTGTGAAGATGAGGCAAGTTAATGTGGTCTCCTCTGTCTGTGCAAGATAATTGTGTGTGTGGGAAGGGTATGGCAAGGAAAGCCACTGGTTACAAATAGTCTTGACTCAGAAGATGTTCCTAAACTTTGATGTGATAGAAAGGGAAGGGAAACTGTGTGGTGTCTCTAAGGAAAGGGTTTATACTAAGATATGCTCTTTTGCCATGACTAATAGGCAGAAATTATTACTAAGTAATATTTTATGCAAAGGTAAAATTCTATGTGACTTGTAATCTGAAGCATCTCTTATATGCAATCTGTAGGAAGTTGAGTAGCTGATTAAGGCTGGAGACTGTTATAGTCTCTTACCATTTTTTAAATTTTTCTTTATATTAGGATTTCCAATTTCTGGGGGGGAGAAATAGCAATGCTTCATGAAATGCAAGGTCTTTGTTCATGTGATTTAGAGTACTGTGAACATCATAAATTAAAACATAAATTGCATCTCACAATGACAGTGTTTTCTTATTTTTCTGTTGTTTATCCTAAAGCACAGCCTCACAAACACTAATAAATAACATAAATTCAACTTCAAGTTACTTATCGAGTTGAAATATGTTCTCTAAAGAGGGTCATAGAGACACAAACTGTCAGAATTCTATGTCTTGCTGACTATCTCAAACCATTACTTCAAGTGTGAATATACATTTGTCATTCACTGACAAGGCAGATAGCATCAAGTATATTTTTTCTAATAAAAAAAAAACAAAAAACCCAAACAAACCCAGAAAGAAAAGATGTTTAATGACAGGTTTATTGATATGTCATACCACTAAATTAGGAAATTCCAAAGAACAGAGCATGTCGAGTTGTCCCACAAGTAAGTAATATTAGATACAGCCATCCACCTATGCTAATGTGTGATATAGAAAGGGAATAACAAATCTGTGTTGTCAGTGGCTCTTGCAGAAGTTTAGTTTTGAAAACAAAAAGTCAGGAGAATAGTAGTGTAATGTGTTGATAGAGCAAGAAAGGCTTTTTGTTTTTCTACTGGTCTAGCACAAACTTCAATGATATTTAAGAAATAGCATAATGGCTCTTTGCTCTTCTACTTCTCCTTGAATAGAGCAGGATTAGGGACTGCTTAATTGAAAAGAAACTTCTCCATTTTTCAGTTTACTTTTTAAGAGTCACTCATAAAATGTCATGGCAAAGACAATGGGAGAATTAAATAAGGACAGTTAGAAAAAGCAGTTTCATTTTTGGAAATATTAGACTTCCATATTTCTTTTTATATATGTACATGTATGTAGGAAAAGTATGAGAGATCATTTTATATTTGACTTTTAAAAAACTGATTTATTTAAATTTTTATCCTACACACAACAGGTAGAAATCAGAAATTTTTAACATGGGAGCGAGACAGCAAAACTAAGAATGAAGTTCCTTGAGTTCTGGAGGGAAAAAAAAAACGTTGAATATAGAAAAGGCAAAGTCTTAAAGTGTAATTGTAAGACACTACCTTAAGGTAAGAAGATGAGCAAATGAGGAAGCCCATTCTTATTTTAGCTTTGTAAAATACTTTATGATTTTGAAGAAAACTCCTTTCATATCTGGGAATTTTTTCAAATTTTTACAAGTAAAACACTTCTTAAATATTCAAGTACTCTTGGACAGCCCTGTAGTAAAATATTTAGAGTATTTGGGACATGCTAACTGTTTAATGTAGCTAATGTTCCTTACTAATAGGATACCAAAAAACTCCAACTAATCAAATAACCCATCCCCAAACAAAGAACAGCAACAACAAAACCTCTCTCAAACCAGCAATTCTTGTTGTCGTTAACACAAGGTAGTGCTGCTTGCTCTCAGCAAGTTTTATTTTGTGGGTTTTTTTTCTTTTTTGGGTGTTTTTTTGTGTTTTTTTTTTTCTTTTGTTTTGTTTTGGTTTTGGTTTTTTGTTTTTTTTGTTTGTTTGTTTGTTTGTTTGGGTTTTTTATTGTTTGTTTGGGGTTTTTTTTAGTATTTTTACATAGTTTTCTTGTAGTCCTTTGCTGGACAGGAATAGAAATAGCATCTCATTGTAATAGAAGTTCCAGAGACTTTAGGAGGTCTTACATAATGGATAAAAATGTTTATTTCAGTTCAGGTAAATCAAGGAGCATAAAAATGAATTTATGTAGGAGAAGGGAATACAGGTGATCTCGTTCCCAATAAGTAACGGCTGTGTAAATTACCCAATGCAGCCTCGGCTCTGATGAGTCATAGCTGTATCCAGAAAAGATAAGTGTGATGAAAGGGTGTGGGTTAGCTGGTGAGGGCAAATCATGAAGGAGGAGGAATCTTGAAGAAGAGGGAATGAGAGGACCAAGAAGGAGGATCCTGAGGAGGGAGAATCCCTGTTGTGAGGTCAGTCTGGGTGTGCAGTCAGAGCCTGTTGTTGAACCTGCAGTCACAGTCTAGCCAGGTCAAAGCCTGCAGTCAGAGTCTGCAAACTGATCCCTGCAAAGTTCAGCAGGAGATAACCAGCAGTCAGAGGCTGCAAGGGAAACCTCCAGCAGGAGCTTGGTGCAGGCAGAGTCAGTGAATGGTTGGAGTCAGGATGGTGAAGAGGAATAAACCAGGACCCTTTCCATGCTGTGATGAACAAGAAGTCTGTGTTTGGGCTCATTTCTACCCTCTAACAAGAGGGCTGCTGCAACGAATTTACATGGTAAAAGTTGCAAAGCAGGTGAACAATGGATTAAAAGTTCCTGTGACCTGTACTGAATCTATTGTATGAGATATTTTACTTAGGATTGGTCATTAAGCCATTAAATTCAAAACCTAAAAGAAGTATTACATTTTTTAACAATTTTTTTCCATCTTCAGCTCAAGATGGGTCCATCTGCACAGTGTGTCCTATGTCAAATTGCTTTATTTTGGATGGATGATAATTAGTATGTTTTTCTCTTGTTGCCCTTTCTTCCTTTTGGATTAGTACAGCATTTATTAATTCTAATTAACCTTGCACTAGGATGACAAGTGTAGTGAGAATCTTGAATAACGTTTAGTGATAACAGAAACACAAAAATGAACTTTCGCTTGCTTGCCAGATGGAGTTTTACCAGTGTCTTACTGCTCTGACTCACAAAACAAATATATGATTTTACATCTCCTGGGGTATATATATATACACACAAAAGTGCCGTTGGTGGTAAATGTCACAGAAAAAACAGGACTGAAGAAATATAGGATTTTTTTTCCTTAATATTTAAATACACTTTAACTCAGACAAGCAAAATAAAACTCCAAAAAGCTTCCTCATAATTGTCTTTGTAAGAAAATAGTAAGGTCCAGATTAGGAGTTTTCTTCCCCCTGTTCTTTTTGCTATGTTTTTTTTTTACAAGCCATGAAATCAAGGTTATATTAAAATGGAGTGTTTCACTATCTGTGAATAATTAACTTCATTATAAATGCAATAGCATTCTAGGTGTAATTTCCTTGACTAAGTTTGTAGATGATCAGTCTAAGAAATCTATTATCACTGCTAAATATATACATATTATATATGTATGTGTGTGTGTATATATATATATATATGCAGATGCACTCTTGTACTGTTTTGGGCTGTATGAATATTTGTCACCCCAAGGTGCTTCATCAGTGCACATTCTTTAGTGCAGACAGGGCTATTTTGTTTTCACGGGTTGGAATTGTGTGAAGCTACACTGAAAGAAGCCAATATTGATAATGAAGTGCTCATACCTGCAGTGACATGTGCTGCAACAATAACATCTCTCTCAGGGGTTTCTTTCTGACCAGGTTGCATTTCCTGAACTGTTAATTCATTGCAAATGTATAGAGTGTATAGACAAAGCTTTTCATGTGATTGCCATTTATCATGGGATGATTTGGCTTGGAAGAGACTTTGCAGATCATCAACTTCCCTGCCATGGGCAGGGACATCTTCCACTCGCCCAGGTTGCTCCAAGCCCAGTCCAACCTGGTCTTGAACACTTCTGGGGATGGGGTATTCACAGCTTTTCTGAGTGACCTGTTGCAGTGCCTTGACACTCTTGCAGTGAAGAATTTCTACCTAATCTTTAATCTAAACTTGCCCTCTTTCAGTTTAAAGCCATTTTCCCATGCCCTATCTCTACATGCCTGTGTAAAAGTCCCTCTAGCTCTCTCATAGTCCCTTTAGGTACTGGATGACAAAAAAGGAAGACTGATGCCTCTTTGCCAGCTCGTACTTTTGACTCTTTTCTTTACTGTGTGGGTCTATGCTGGGCACACTGTCTGCAGAGGAATTGATCTCCAATACCATGAATGCTACAGACACAAACCTAAAAGGCTTTTGCCTTTATTTTATTGCATTGCAGTTCCTCTTCAATAAATATTTCCTATTTAACAAAGAATTGATCTACCAGGAAAAAATATGAACAGGAATTTTTTGTTAAAATGAACTTTAAAAACGTTGTTGTAGCTGCATAAGATGTGATTGAGGTAGTTAAATAAGCATCCAGTGCCTTTCCAGATTCCCCATGTACATGTGACTTCTGTATGGTCTGCTACAAAATAGGACCTTAGATATTCGGAGATAAAGAGAGTGGAGTCTTCAGGGCATTTAAAATTATAATAGATTTTTGCACTTTTGACATCTGATGTCTCAGTGACACACATATGTGGTGTATTCGTGTTGATTTTATGGCTTGGCTACCTGCATTGCAGGTAACTACTATTGCTATCTACATTTTATTGAATTGATCTTGGAGCACATCTCCAGGTGAGGCAATTTTATTGTAATAATTTTAAAAGTTGGAACCCCTAGGACAGTCTCTTTGAAGGCCCTTAGCAGAGATAATTTTAAGTATTGGTTTAATGTTTCCATCACCATCTGTGTTGCCATGTCCCCTGTGAAATGGCTGGTGCCTTCAAGAGATGGGCTTGAAAATTCCAGCCCATAAGGATAATATCCCAGCATATTAGTAACTTGGTCACCTCTCCTGTATTTTATGATGCTGTCACATTATTCTAGAGCAATCTATTTAAATCAGACAGTGCGGTGTGGACCATGACAAGCCTGAGGCTGGCAATCCACAGCAGCAGATTATTTTTCTGTCCTAGACAGGAAGAGACTGCTAATCACTAAGGGAACAGTTCCTGTCCCTTGCCTATCACTCGGATAAATTATTCACCTCTTCTCTCTCCCCACAAGAAATACCTCTTCAGCAATAAAACAAATATTTTGAGGCTTATTTGAAGAACCACCAATATATCTGATTCCAGTGAACTTGCAGAAAGGATATAATTTAGACTGCATCCTCACTTGTGCACTCTTGCTCTAGGTTTTAGTAAGAATTATAAAACCCAAGGCAAGGTATTTAATTCAATATGAATGTATTGTTTTATGTCTGGAGAAAACCATTTTTAGGGTTTGGATATTTTGCAAAATAATTATCAAGAGTTCATTTCAATTTTTTGTGTGGGGTTTTGTTTTTGTTTTATGATAAGGCTATGAAATTTCTCGTAGTGAGTTGTAGCTGTTGATATGTTCTGAGACAAATAGGACTTTTGCCACTGCTTTTAAATGCTTCTGTGCTTACTGACCTACAACGTTTTGCTGTTTCTATGTTGCCTTCTTTATATCAATAAATAAAAATATATTAGTATTTTAAAGTGAATACAATTTTTTAAAATCTAATTTATGAGCCTTTTACACTGTAAAGCAAGATCTATGGTCTGCATTAATTTTGCAGGACTACAATGACTACAGATGGTGCAAGGCATTGATGAATCAATCTCTTATTTTCGAATGGTACAGAATATAGTCAGCTGCTCCACGTAAATGTGAAGAAAAAGCTTAGTGGGAAAGAAACCCTGTAGATCTATAAAACATGCAGTAGAATGAATGTGAAATTGATACATAGGTCTATGCATCTTCACATATTTGAATGAAAATTTGTATCACTAGAAGATTTTCTAGATTTGTTAAAAAGGATGTAAAATATCAGGTGCACAAAATACAAAGGTGTGGAGAAGTACCTAAGTGCCTCTTCTTTGCTTCCTATCATTTCCCTTGACACAGAACTTTTGTTTGAGTGTTCAATGGTACTTATAAATTTCTTCTGCTATTAAGCATCATACAAAAGCTTTTACAGATTTAGCAACACGTCAGTAGCAGTTGGTCTCTTGTTAAATGCTTTGCAGTGAAAAAGAGTTGGGTGATAATAAGACACCTGCTTAGGAGTGAGAAAAAGTGAAAGGCAGGAGGGGGGAAAAAAAAGAAGTCCTGTGTTGAAAAGTGATTTTAATGAGAGTGTGACTGACTTGGAAGAGAGAGCTTGATGCTTTTTTTTTCTAATATTGCATGATGAACATCACAAAACTGTTTGTGAAAGAATTAAAATTCACTGTTAAAGGTTGGACTTCCTTCCATTCTGGTCCATGGCAGGTGGCTCAAACTTCTGACAGAGAAGCCACAGGGCAATAAATATTCAGAAGCTCAGGCATGCTTGAGAAAAGGAGATAAAGAATTTTGTGCATTCTTGAGGGCCTTTATGTAAAAACCATCTATCATGAGAAATAGCAATTCTAGCATTACAAGTTTTCTCTATCTGGAAGGAAAAAGAAAATATAGAAAGCAGTTATAGATGTGCAGTACAGCCAGATTTAGGCTTTGTCCAGTTATAAAGTCAAAGAGTTGTCATGGTCAGTGGTGAAATAAAACTGGATCCTGATGTAATTGACAATCTTACCAAATAAAAAAAAAGGCATGCCAACAGCTCTATATAATTTTTTATTTTGAAGCAAATATTCTATCTAGCAAAGAGCTTTACTGCTGGTCATAAATGAAACAGAAGTGGAAGTAATGAATTTTTTTTTATCCAAATCTAGTTTGAAATACTGGAGCACCACAATAACATTGCACCAGCTGTTGGCAGAAGCCAGTGTGAAGTGCTTGGGCAATGTTAACTTCCTAATGCAAAGATGACATGTAGATTATAATTTAGATTTCTGATTTCCATTCAACAAAGCTGCTAGGCTGCAATTATATTCTTTCCTTTCAAGTTATGTTGCATTTAGGCTAATAGAATAGGAATCATTGCCTTTGTATCTGCATATACACAAGGCTGTCATAGGAGGAAAAAAAATTATTAGGGAACTCACTGCCACTCCTCAGCCTGGACTGTGCCACCCCTAAATGGGATCAAACAAGTGTCAATCTCAAGACATTTACCATATCTTCATCAATCAATTTGGATGATTTGGTGGACTGTGCAAGTCGAATCTGTCTCTTCTCTCTTGAAGATATTACTAAGGCTGGTTTTGGAGGGACTTGCACCTTTGAGCCTTCAAATATAAGATAAACCAGAGGAACTTCAAAGTTGATTTCAAAGTACGGTTTTATGTCTGCACATTAAA
The DNA here is from genome assembly GCA_024734555.1 of Trochalopteron elliotii. Lineage (NCBI taxonomy): Eukaryota > Metazoa > Chordata > Aves > Passeriformes > Leiothrichidae > Trochalopteron > Trochalopteron elliotii. The sequence goes on along the minus strand of JANPWX010000183.1, from coordinate 1,608,960 downwards.
AAGTGTAGACTCCAAAGAATGTTGGAGAAAAATAGTTGTTGCCCCTCTTTCTCTCACCTGTTATACTGGAGGAATACAGAATTTTCATCATCCACCTAACAGTACAATAATTTCAATTTTACAGAAACTTTTTTCTTTTTTTTTGTTCCCTTTGTAGTGATAAATCTCATCATAGCCATTCCTACTTGGTCACAGACTCTTTTTACTCCTGCTTCAGCTCTAACAAGTCAGTCTACACACAGGGTTGGTTTTTTCCTTCATGCATCAAAGATGGTATAAATTCAGAGAATGAATAACTGGCTTCCACAAAGCAATCTCCTTTAGTCACCTGCATCCCCCTACCCCTGTGCAGGATTCTGACATGCTTCAGGCAGGCACCAAGTTCTGTAGAGAATTGCTGTGAAGGAGTCTGCAATTCCAAATAAAGAACTGTATGAAATGGTGTAATACAACAGCCAGAACTTTAGAAAGGAATGTGTCAGACTGGCAACATGGGTGCTAGGGTTTTTTTTCTCAAAATTAATGATCTCGGGTGACTATTGGACTTTTGTAGTAAAAATATAGTAAAATAAACTAGTAAAATATAGTAAAATAAAACCTAATAGACCCTGCTTTTTTTTCTAAATCCCTTTGATTTAATGATTAATCTGTTTTAAACCAGTCTGCCATCAACAGGTAACAAGCCTTGAATATTTTTACTTCTGAGAGTCAGATAAATATCCTACCTGATCCTACAGGTTACATGTTTGCCCTGAATAACAAATTATACCCCAAGATGCTGCAGAAGGTTTTTTCAGGTGTCTAGGCAAAGGACCTTAGTGGAAGCTTTCCATCCATAGTCTGGAAAGCAATGCAGCATGATTGGTTTATGAAGGATAATCAGAACTTGTGCACACAGAAATGAGTGGAAGATCTCTGCTAAGATCTAAAGACAATGTAGAGCTCTCTGGTGAGAGGTTGTGCTTCAGGCACAATTTCCGTGACATTTACAGTATTCAGTCTGAGTTGCTACTGTACAAAAAGAAGATGATGACAGCTGTGAGTTATCATGTGAAGGTGGTCAATACCAGTACATTTTACTGCCCACTGTCAAAAGAGGGGTTTGGACGCTCTCTGGAGACCTGATTTTACTCCAGGAGATCCATCGGCTCTCTTTATTTGAAATAAAAGGATATTGCTTGAAAAGTGCCTGAGGCATCCCAGACTTCCAAGAGAGAATGGAAAACACAGTTGTTCCACATTCAGTGTGTGCAGTTGCTCTCCGGCTATAAAGTATGAAGGGGGAAAAGAATATATCCACTCTATTCAGTGATTTCAGCAGGTATTAGGAAATGTATTCCATGAATGTTATTATACCACATCTGGAAAGAAATGTGCTATAGTTGTGACTGCCAAATCAGAAACTCAAACACCTGCAAACCTTCATCAGTCAGCAGTAATGGTTAACAAAGAAAAGAAATCTAGGGTTAGGATTTTTATTCAATTGATATTGATGGTATTATAATGCTATTTGTAACCTAGGCTGCCTCTGGAACACAGCTTTCAGCTCTGTTTATGTTATTCCAAAAAACACTATAGGGAAAATAGAAGGGGTTCAGAGACTGGCAATAAGAATGCTTAGAGAAGTGGAAAAACTACCATATGAAGTAAGATTGAAAAGACAGCAGCAGTTTACTTCAGAATAGAGATGAACAAGATGAGACATGAAAAATAACCAAGTAAAAAAGACTGTGTGTAAAAATGAATTTAGAGAGAGGCTAGCACAGGCTTCCTACTTAACTCCTGACATAATATCAGACGAAGGCAATAATCAGAGAATTGAAAGACAGCAAATGTAAAATCAAGAGAAGGAATTATTTTTTCAACCAACAATGAGCTGACAAAAGTCATTGTCACAATATATTATTGGAGCCAAGAGCTCAGTCAGATTAGAAAAGGAAATGGATGTTTATATATATTATAAAAATGGTCAGAGTTACTAGGGTTTTGAAATAATTGGGGATCTAGAAATGATATAACTTGTCATGCTTCGAGCAAAGGACAATGATGGGAGCTAGGAATATTGTTTTTTATAGGAAACATACCTTTTAACTGTTCACTGTGAGGATTCTTTAATTTTACCCTGGAGTGTCAGAGGCCATCTTTGGGGAGCAGGATGTCAGGAAGGGTGTCTAGTGTTTCCTAAGAACATTTTTAAAGCTTAGTTTCAAAAGAGGATGTTGGAAAATACTTGTTCTGCTGTCTGAATTGCTTGTTGGGAATGCTCAAAGATATATTTTATTAATTTGTATTCCCAGAGCCAACAGATAAGAATTTTATTTATCTATCTGTATAGAAACTTATAAATATATATCTACACACGTGTGTTTTTAATCTAGTAGAAGCAAAACCAGATACAGGTATAAGAGTGCATAACCAAGGAAATGGTTGGGATGGGTATCAAATGCATGAGAAAACTCTATGTCAATCAACAAAAACTGGAAAGCAACATGCTAGGATATGTTTTGGTTTTACTCTTTTGTTTCTCATGCCTTCCCAATGAACAGGTGCATTGCTCCTTATTCTCTCCTAATGTTGTGATGTTTTGATCCTTGTCACAATTTCCTGATTGAAAGGAGTCTGTGTGATTATTCTGGTTTTACACCACGTGTGTCTTTGCAGCTTTGAAGGTTTCAGACTTTAACTGGATAAGGAGGTGATACATTTGCCACACATATTCGTTATTTAAAACCAATTATAAGAAGAAAAAACTCCCCAACAAATTCTTACTACATTAAGAGGCTAGATTTTATTCCAAGCTACACAAAAATTTTCACAAAGTCTAGGCACTCAATTATTTTTTTAACTTTGGATATCTAAGTGATCGTGAAGATGAAGTGATTTGAAAGCAAAAGTTAACATGGAGCAGGTGTATAAAAACCAATAGCATTTATATTTTAGCTTCCTATGAACATTATCTTACTGAAGACATATCTCTATAGCTGTACATATATTATGGGTGAATTTATAACATTTTAACAACTCAGAACTTGAACTCCCATGGTTTTCAGAGCTATTTCATTTCTCTTCTCACAGAATAGAATCTTATGCAGTAATCTGTAGAACGACATATCTTCACTCAAAAAGAGATTCCATGAAGGAATCAAAGTTGTGTAGTTCAATGGATCAAATAAATAATCAGAGTATCAAAATTATTGAATCTGATAACCCAGCTGTTCTGTTAGTACTCTCCTAATTACTTTATTCCCATACAAGATTAGAAGCAATGCCTGATTTACCCCTTAATCTCCATGAAGGCTCTCTTCCAGAGGACTGGCTTTTCAGTCAAAATTTCTTTTCTCAAATTCCCTGCTTTATTTTGGGGGTCTTATGATAACAGTGGAAGCAAACACCTCACTGACTAAACAAGAGCTGCCTTTGATGTTGGTTTTAAAGGCAAGCAGATACGTCCCTTCTCAATTCTTATAGACAAGGCCATTATACCCTGAGTCTCTACTCCTACAAAGCAATCATCACTATTTTAGGGCTAATTAGTGTTTTAAATTAAGGTTCTGCATGCTTCCGTTAATAGCACTGGTTACTGAGCCACCTATTAGGAAGACTCTTAACCTAGCAGATAAATGGTGAAAATTTCATTAATGCTGTTGCTAGCTAACTGATTTTCATTAACAACAGGATAAAGGCTGGTTTGGCATTCCAGTTAGTGCATCATTGCTACTAATTTTTTGTCTTAATTAAAACACAACTCTGTTTACTGCAAAATGCTTTAAGTCATGGGAGAGCTCCTTTTATCACCTTACAAGATGGTTTTCTTTGGGTGTTAGCTAAAACACAGAATTCACTTGTGATCACTTTGACATGAGGCCACTGGTCTGAAGTTTTTAGGTGTGTTTGGTAATGGGTATATTTCAAATCATATATATCATATAATTCAAATCATATATATCATATAATTCTTCTGTTTCTTTAGGAGCCAAATTGTTAAAATTGTGAAGTTACAGAACCTCAGGAACCTGATTTCTGATTATCAAAGCCCTTCTTGATAATAGTTCCTCCTAGAATTCCCCAAAAGATGTTATATTCTATCTCTCTTTTCTCCAGATGGGACACTGGAAGTTCTTAAGATTAGAAATAATTTAGCCTAAGAGCAGGAAATTCAAAATAGCATCTCTGAGTATAACTGCTTGTGTGAAGTATCAAAAGAGGAGCATTGCAAATTAAAAAAACAAAACAAAACAAAAAAACAAACCACCACAACCACCAGAGTTATTTTATTTTATTATTGAAAGCTGAAAATAGTGCAAACAGTACAACTTTTCTTCTGCTAGTAATCATGCAAAATTTAGTGGCCTGCACTATGTACACAAGTGGAGTTTTGATGGAATCACAAAGACAAACTCTGATTCAAGCTTTGAACCACGCAGGAAAATAAAAATTGCACATGCAAGCGAGCTCCTTTATGTGCTGCTGTCATTTCAGGTCTCATCAGTGGCCTTTTTAAACACTGAAGTCTATTGGTCTACTTTGTTTCTATTCAATTCATGGTACAGATCTGAGTGCTGTTTAGACATAACAAGGATGTATTCTTATGTTGAATAATTATAATCTATTTTTTTCCAGCCTTACCCTTTACTAAAATTAACACCTCACAGCCATTTTTCATGAATTATCATTTTCTGCTGGTTGTTTTGAAATTCCATTGCCAATCTATCCCTGATGGAAAATTTTCAATAGTTAGAAAATGATTGGCAGTATGCTTAAGCATCACCTACCTTCTCAACTAATTAAATATCTTGGTTCTGACCTGCTTTTTCTTTGGTTAGAACAGCAGGGTGGCTTCAGAACAAAAAATAATGAACTTCAAGCCATTAGTCCTGAAGAGTACAGACAACTAAAGCCAGAACTTGGAACTGAAATCCAACTGTATTGTGTCTGTGCACCTTTTCCTGGAATTAAAATTACAAAAAAAGACTTAGGTTAAGTCCTACCTTTTGTTATAGTTTTTGGGTATCTTTGTGTTTTGTGTTGTTTTTTTTTTAGGGATTCTAAGTCCAGGGACTGTGGTTTTGATGGCAGTGCTATGAATACTGAAGGATTAACAGAAAAGGTAAGGGAAAGCAGCATTTCCCAGTTTAAAATGAAAAATGCAGCTGAGCAAAGGTTCATTAATATTGCCTATAGAGTCTACATTATTTAAAAGAATGTTCCTAAAAACAATTGTGCTAATGTACATTAAAAACGTATTTTGTGGCTATATTTATAAGACTCTAACATTCACCTTTATTAATGAACCAGTGAAAATTGGGAGAAAGTCTTGGATCAATCATTATTTCTCACTGGTATGCAATAGCTGGTAAGTACAAAATATATCAGGCCAACTGTTTCTATGTCAAAAGAAGATTTTACTTATTTTTTTTCCTGATTTTCAATCAAATAATTTATTCTCCTTGTTTACTGAGAGCACACACTACGCCATCCAGAACTAAATGAATTCAATTTGTTTGATGTTGGAATAATTCAGATTTCTTGCAATTTTGTTGCTTGCATCCTGCTTGCTTAAGTGCTCTTTTGAAGCTTAATGGAGACACTTTGCCATTTTAATTACTAATATATAATCATGTTTTATTCACATGCCGAATTTTCTCTCAGTAAATGTTTCTCTACTTAGTAAATAATATAATTAATTTGCTAATAAGGGGATCTAGAAATGGAGGGGAATTTTCTTTCCTTGTTACTTAAAATCTCATTTCCAGCCCCCATTCCATGTATATCTGTTGTCTTCCACTTCCGAAATTCGTGAACTTTTCCAAAATGCTGTATGCACTAGCAAGTGAGACAACAGGAAAAATATGGTTGAAAAATACATTTGATGCAGCAGTTGTTAATGTGTGAGGAAGACTGAGATAGCAAGATTATAAATAGGGTGAAGGAAGGTCATGATATTTCAGTGTTAGTGTAATGGTAAAGGCCATTATATATGTTTTTGTTAGCTCTAATGTGGGCTTAGTAAGCATCTGTGCCAGTGGGAAAACCAAGTTGCGCTTCCCAGTTTTTCTAGGATGGATAGAAAAGAAGAAGAAGAAATCTCCCCCAAAAACTGAAAATCTCCCTTATTTAAACTTCTACAGCCACTTTGCTGCCATGGAAATGATCATTTGTGTCAAACAGTATTTTGGGGAGAAAAAAAAATAGTTTTATTGGAAACCTCCTATCTCTAGAACTCAATTTAAAATAAATATATTTTAGCCTCAAATAAAGTGGACAGTTATATACATTTCTCATCTAAAACATCCAATAAATATCTAATTAATCCCCTGAACAGTTTTCTCACTGTAGGTAAAAATTATTTTGTTTCACAAGAGGAGAGAGGAGAAACGGGAACACGGGGATTGAAGGTCACGCGCAGAGCCTGTGTCAGAGCCAGCAGCGAGGCTTTGTTTCATAATCCATTATCACCACCACAAGACCAGCTTCTCTTCATCACTACTCAAAGGCTGGAAAAAATATGCTAGGGAAAAATCTAATTTTCTTAGCCTTTTTTCTTTTTTTTTGTCCAAATTTCCGTCTGTTAGAAGTTAATGAATCGCTTGGATTATGCGGTTCCGTAGATGAGCTTTGTGGAAGATTCAGAAGCTGTTTTCAGAGCCTATTGTCACACAGTGCCTTGAGAGCTGTGTCCTACCATGCCCTACCCAGCATTTCTGATGTGTTCTCCCCGGCCTAGAACTATGGCCATTCCTAATTACTGTGGGTTTGTGATAGCAGGTTTAAGTATTAAAACCCCTTCACTCAGCTTGGACTTCAAAATTGGTTGAGAAATGGTAATTTTACAAACCAGTGTCTCTGAAAAACAGACCCTATTTATGTATTTAAGCACAGTCTGGCAGAAGCAGGAAATATCCCACATTAGCCTCATACTTAAAATCCTTAATCCCTTATATAAATTTAAAATATTAGGTGAAAAACGAGGTTTGATCCTGCTTTTTCCATCTCGTAATGATACCTGTTCTGGTTTGGTGGAGTGAAGATGTGTACCCTATATGACTTTCTGTGACTATTAGAATGGAAAATATTATAAAAAGCTATCTTAAAAATGTACTGCAGGCTTAGTTTTATTCTTTAAAAGAAATTATTTATCCAATATCCTTTTAGTTCCACTGGATTCAAGTCTTACACAATTGACGATTTTGGAGGCTAATTAAGTTGCAGTCAGGGGCTATTTTAACTTGTCTTAATGTCTCTGATTACATGGAACACATTTGTAGAGTAAAGCGTATTTCTGATTTAAAGGGTGTAATGGAACAAATAGGTATTATATAGTATTCCTCCTCAAGGTAAACTGGAATGGATAATTTAATTTCCAAGGCGACAAATTATCTTATCATGGGCGAACAGGCAATTTCTTCCCTGCAATAAACTAAGTAGGTACAGACAGCTCTAACCAGATGAAATCATTATCCTTTTTAAAGCAGAAGCATTGAATAGAAGTAATTTTCTCAGCCTTAGTTTGAGAATAGAAAGTAGCTTTTGTAAACACTGTACACTGTGGTCTTAGGTAAGAGCAACAAGTTTAACCCTTTCAGTGAGAAAAGAGAAACAGATATTATAAAGGTAATGAAATGAAAAAAGAAATGAAATTGCATATATATATATAACAAAATAAAAATTCAATGGAAGGTAGAAACAGTTAAGAAAACAAGGTAATCTATCCATCACGTATTTTGAAAGTTCACAGAGATCACAGTAATTTGTATGATCCTTAGTGAAAAAGAGCAAAACTGATGTTTACGGAACAGCAGTATATTAGGTTGTGTATCTCCATGTGAGGTGTAAAGGAACAATTGTGTGTGTGCCAGTTAGCTCTCCTCTGGTTCTTTGCAATTCTTTCCATGTTACAGTAATAATGCGTGTGCACACATGCACAGCTTCATAAGCTGCCCCGCTCTGCTTACTACTTGGAACAAAAAAATGACACTTTAATAAGTATGTCAATTGACTTGGGTCACAATTAAAAGTGTAAATAAGTTTTCCCACGTTTTGAAAAAAATTACCATTTTAGCACAATTTTTACAAAATTTTAATGTTATTTGACTTTTCAGGGCAAATAACCCAAATTTCGTGCCCTTTGTACAAGCTTTGGTGCTTTTTTTTTTTTTTTTTCCCAGAAGTGATTCCTAGTTAGAAATTTAATTTTTAAAGATGCTGGGTCAATGTCTACCTTGTCAGTAGTAGTGGCATCTTCTGGCATTTTGGGAAACAGGGCTGAAGCTGAGGATGATTTCAACAGGTTTTTGTGGGTTTTTTGTTTTGGTTTGGTTTTTCAGTTGTTTTTGGTTTTTGTTTTGGTTTTTTTTCACCCCCTTCACTTCTACAACTAAATGGGAAATATTTCCTTGTCTTTAACAGAATGATTTTGGATTTGTTTGGAACATATTCTTGACTATCTTGCAAATATTACTTCTTTGGGTGTTGAAGTCATTGCTTTATATTGACTTCCCATGGCCTTTACCATCTCACTGATAGACAAGAAGAGACAAGAAATGAGCAGGGTCTCTACCCAGTTCTGCCAGCATTAGGGGACCAGACTTGCAGGTTTAGACATGAAACTTACCTAAGTGCTTTCTAGATCAGATTTTTCATCTAGCTCAACTTTTTTCCAAGAAAGCTCCTTCTTGCTAGTGTTATGTTTTCCCTCGCTCTCCTCAAAAGCAAATGTAGGATCAACAGAACAAGTGTCCTGATTCCCTCCTTGTTTTGCTACTGAGAGATGAGGCACCATCCCTATATATACATAAAATAAATTTGTAAAGTATTAATTCTGAGCAGTATCCTCAACAAATCATGCTTATCGTCTTAAAGTGGTCTTTCTGTTTAAGAATATGTTTATTTCTCTTGATGCTATCAAAACATATTTTCAAAACTCTTGGGATTTTCAGATGCATTTAGTTGCTTATATATCTGTCACTTATTTAGGTAAAACTGCCAAAAGAAAGTAAAATGGTGTTCTTGGTATTACAGGGCTTTTGTCTTAATGTACCTTTTAGCATAACTAACATTACAATATGCAAACAGTAGATATGTGTGAATTATTAGTGCCCTCATCTAATTTTTCATCTTAAAAAGGACACTTAGTCTAAATTTTTTCTTGCAGTATATTCACAGTGTGTAAATAAGATCAAAATAAGGAGCATGAACGTGAAACCCAGGAATCTATTCTTAAATGGCCAGTGTATCATATTGATAAACCTTGATCACACTACTCATGTTGAAGGCCATGTGTGATGGAACTGCCTTGGAAAGAAGGACTTTTCTTAAAAGTAATATTGTATCAAGCATAAGAAAACACACAGAAACCATCCCCCAAAGACTGAAAATTAAGCTGATAGTTCGATTCAGAGTTATATACATGAGCACTCCAGCTAACATGTTCAAGCAGTTTGAAATTATACTTTTCATGCTGTACCATCTCTGCGTTGTAGGAACCTCTGTGAACATTTCTGCACTTTGAACTGAGTTGTGAACAGTTGTTGACTTCATGTTGCCATCTCTGAAAAGTTCTCTGGGTTTATATGATTGATGTAGCAATGTTTGTTTTGTTTTTTTTTTGAAAACAATTTGAGATACCTTAGAGATGAAAGACTTCTATATAAAGCCTCATTTTGTAGTCTGTTTCTTCCTCCTAACTCAAGCCATTTCCCAAGTGTAACAGATCTTGTAATTTTCAACCATAACTTAACCTACTCTAATTTTCAGGAATAAATATAAAGAATTTATATTTAATTAGAGAGACCACTATGTTCAAAGAACTCATGTAGATAGGCAAATACATTCACTGAAGGAAGTAAAGAGATTGTTTTCTTGATATATTAAATTTGACTTTTGTAGCAAGTTTTTCTTTGATGGAAAATGCAAGTGCTCTCTCCCTCCATTTTTTTTTTCATATTCAAAATGAAAGGTAACCCATTCATTACCAAGTTCTATAAATATATGATTTTTTTTAAGCTAAAAATCTTTCAGTCAGGGTTAGGCTTTTACAGTGACAAGTGAGAAATATGTGCTACCATTTGATTGGGAAAAGATGGTGACCACCACCAAAATTACACTGGCACCCACTACTTCTGGCAAAATTCAAGTCCAACAGTATCTTTGCTTAGGGCCCTATTACTTTCTGTCCTCAGAACTCTTAATACACCCTTGATGTGCGTCAGGCAGATATTTTCATAACGCCCAAGCTCTTTACAGCTTTTGCTACCTTTTTTTTCCCACAACCAGAAAGGCATTTCTCATGTAGATTTATGATGACATTATTCCAGAAAGATGACAGATTGGTTTTGGATTGTGATTTACATAAAAATGAAAAAAAAGGTGCAGTGTAAAACCAAAATGAGGGTAAATTTGTGTGGTTTTTTTCCTGTCTTCTGTGTCCCTGAGGAGGAAAGGGTGGCATTGACTGATGCAATACTGTGAGCATTCTGCACATTTTTTTTTTATTCCTTTTACTTTAAAAAAATGAAAAAAATAATCAGAATCAGCAATATCTGCATGGTGAAAAAGCACACCGATGAATTAGCACTGCTAATCAAAATTGTAAAGTTTCTTCTATGCAAGTGAAATGTCACATTTTCTTTTAACCATAAAAATGGCCTATAGTTCATGTTTACTGAAATGCTGGTGATACATTGTTTTAATTTGGACTGGGGGAGAAAACACTTAATCAATAATACAACAAGAAACACTGTGGAGTTTTGAACTAGCAGAAATAAAGATCAGTATTGATCACTACTGTTGACTATTTTCATAGTAGGTCTTTGTTTAAGTCATTTATAAGTTATCTACATTGAATCATTTTGGCTGGAAACCAACATGCTGAAAAATTAGAGATTGCTCAGTCAAATCAGCAAGTCAGGAAATTTTACCTTGCAAAAAGTGCAGTTTGCAAGTTATGAAAGTACTCAAGGTCACTTTTAAAAAAATTTATGGTGATTACAAGGCAAAAAGCAAAAATGTCTTTTCAAACCAACTGGATGACTTTTTGAAGCACTTGTGGTTTAACTATTTGTTCTAAATCATTTTAAGGGCTGAAAAAGATAATCTTTAAAAACATTGTGTGTGGTTTTATGAGTTAAATTAGCTTATTTTTATTTTGGGCATGAAACAAGCTGAGGAGGTGGGGAAAAAAAGGGTTGACCTGAGAAGGAGGGGTTTTAACTGTATTAAGAAACAGCAGCCATTTCTGTTAACATTAAACTGTATTTGCCTTAGAAAGTTGAACTATTTTGTTGCTTCTATATTGTCAAGGAAAGCTGGGTAAATTAGATTCTGTCCTTTCATCTGTCATAGATTCCTTGGGAAATGCTGAACCAGACACAGATACAAAGGTTTTTCCCTGCTTTGGAGACCTGATACCTGTGTGGGATGATGGCTGAGCCTTCACTACTGCAGCTGGTGTCCAGGAGAACTGGATTTATGACCTCTGGATATAAAATAAGACATGCTGCAAGAAATAATCCTATTTCACTTATTTTGGGCACACATAATTAATATCAGCATTTTTACTTTAATCATTTTGCCCAGCAGGTCCTTGTTTTTTAAGGTGATTGCAGTGTTTAGAGCTGGTGTCTGCATTCCCAACATAACTTCAGTGAGCTCCTGAGCTCTCCAATGCCAGTCCAACCCAGATCCTGGAGCCTGGCTTCCTGCCAGGCAGGCTGTCACCAAAAATGAGCCACATCTGGGTTCTGCCTGCACAAGCAAACAAACAAATCCCTTCATGTCACCCCAGGGTAAGTAAAAAATCTTCTGGAGCTGGCAGCTGCTTCTCAAAGCTCTCCAAGATGATGTGTAAATGCTCCAGCTGTTGAAGTCTCCACAGAGTCTGTGTGAGTGTATGATGCATAGCCCAGTTCCTCTGAAACAGAGGCAAGGACTGTATTTTCTTTTAAGGATTTTTAAAGGATTATATTATCTATTTCTCTATTTCCTTCCTCTCAATGTCTGCCTTGACCATCTTTTGAACACTTTTTTTTCCATTTATACAGACTGCCTATAGGGTGGGAATTGCCCCATATCATTAAAAAATGTTTTTGGAAGAACAGCACATGTTAATGTTGATGAAGCAGTCAAATGCTACAGAATAAGGAGTTTACCATCCTCAATTCTGTAGTAGTTCAAGATATGAAAAATAGTGTTGAATAGAAAAAAAGAAAATGGAAGCGTTTCTCTGGGTGTGCACCATCCATCCTCTGTGCTGAAGGAGAGGGCTCCCCCAGAGAATGAGAGTGTAGTCCAAAACTGAAATCCATATGCATGTTATTAGATATGGGAATATGTTTATGTGCAATTTTAACTCTGATGTTTCCTATCTTGTAGTATATTGATTTTTTTTTCTCAACAGTGAAAAGTTTGTTTAATGTTTTTGCATCTGTAAATGAGTTTTGAATAAGAACTTGCTAATAATGTGTGTATGGGCAAGAGGCTGCTGGGGGAGACAGGCTCTGCCCCTGTAATAGGTATGCAGAGAATCCAATCTGGATAATTATCTGTCCACATAATTTAAGGTTAATAGTTATAATTTACCCAGTGAGGTTTCAATGAATTTTTAACGAAGGTCACTGATGCTCAGTTTATCAAGAGGATTAGTCGTGTTCCCACCAAAAGGGTGAAGACCATAAGTAGTTCTAGCAGTGATTACCAGGACCTCAGGGTTTTACTTGTTTGCTTTATTTGATATGTATCCTGTGAACAATGCAAATGGAGACTTCATTTTCAGTATCTGTGTATCTCTGAATTTTCTGTTATCATATATCTTGGTGGTGTTTATTAATTTATATGATTCCACTAGTGAAGTTTCACCAAGAGCAACTGAAAGGTTCTAATTATTTTGCACCAGATTTTTATCATATTCTGTGCTCATGAAATTACCTCAGATTTACTCCTCTGTAATTGAGATCATAATTTGACCCAATATGTGAATGGCTTTAAAGTAATATGAAAAAAATAATTAAATCATTTAATGAATATTTTCAAATAGAGATACCTACTTACTCATACACTCAGGCGAGGGGGTGTCTGATTTGTTTGATACAGATGATGTTCTGAATGTCCATGAGCAAAAGTCAGCTTTATTATTCCTACCTGCTGTCAGAAAGGATTCTTCATAGAGAATGTTGAAGAGAGGAATAAGCAGACTATCGCTGGCGATAATGAAATCAAAATTCAAATTGGAATAAAAATTTAGCAGCTGGAATTTATTACAAGTGAAATTAAGCTGCCAGATCCCACCAGTTCACAAGAAGTGACAGCAATGGGAAAAAGTAGGCAAGATTACCCTGGGGGATAAAAGGACGTTAGACACACACACTCTTTGGATGTGCAGGTGCTGAAATACCTGCTGTCCATTCCAGATGTTAAAAATTATCCAGTTCTAGTGAGTAATAATAACCATCAGTGACAGCAGTGCAGTTCACAGGCAAAATTCTGCCTTGTGCAGCAAAAGACAAAGGCTTTGGACCAGTAAACTGTCACTTTCTTCCACCTTCAGGGAGAGGTCAAATATGTTTTAAATGTTGGTGCCTGCTCTTTGGATTACTGCCTTTTTTTTTTTTTTAATTTAAAAAAGCTTTCTAATTTGGTAAGGAAGAAAGCAGTATTTCAGAATTTTCCTTTTCCACCTGAATAACCCAGTGTACCCTGTAGTTATGCTACTTTTTTGTTCTTCTCCTTTTCCATCAGGAATATTGCACTCAAGGGAGGAGAACCTCTGTTTTCAGTCCAAGTAGACCACTTACTTGCTGTATCTCCCACTAAACTGGAAAAAAAATAGCTTAGAGGTGGTCTTGGGAGGGTGTTTATGTACAGGTGTCACATCTGCTGCTCTTTTCTTAGGGAACTTAAACATCTACCTCTTGAGGATGTTTGAGGGGCTTTGTTTCAAGAAAGCATAAGTTAATTTCATGTGAAGATACTGGAATTGTGATGGATGTGATTACATGTTTTGTATTAAACTGACTTGTCACGTTCTTGATAAATAAGCCAGTAGTTATGAATGTTGAACAAAATAAAGAGGTAGCTGCTCAGTTTCAAAACCTATATATTGAAGTATATTTATTAAGGAGGAAGATATTGGCTCATAAATTTGGACTTCAGATCCAGCCATCTAGTCCTGCTCTTGATGTCAAGCTGTTGTTTCAGTTCTGTTGTGTCTTGTCAGAGTCACACAGTAAGAAAATCTTTTTCTGAACTGAGAGATATATCTGGGATTTTTATAGCTCCTGACATAGGCCTTCTCCGACGATTGTGGATTCTGTTGCCCTTCTGCCCTCATGTGCCTCCTGGTGCCCTAGAAAAAACAGATTTTTTGTATATTCTTCTACTTACTCACTATTCATCTTTTTTGTGTGTTTGCGTGTCGTGATGTTTTGAGTTCAGAGGTTGGTAGTCCTTTTCAGGAAACACAATATAGTTTTTCCAGAAGAGTTCCTGCTGTTTTTTTTTTTTTTTCACTTCGCCTCCTTTTGCCCACAGCCATGCATTCTATGTTGTGGTTCAACAAGAATTGTTAGTTTGGATAGCTCAATTAAGTTTTTTTTTTTGCTTTAACAAAAATATCATTTAGAATCACAGAATCACATTTGTGGTTTATTTTGTTGTTCCTAGAAGACTGGATTACAAATCTACAGATCTCAGTAGCTGGGTAACAAAGTGTTTGGAAAACGTCCAGCAACTTAAAATTCTCCAATTTAATAGATTACAAATTAGAGAACAGAAGAAAAAAGAACCATGTTGATCAATCTTTGCAAAGATTGGTGCTGAATCTCTGCTGCCTTATTACACCCAGAGGATTATTTCACAAGACATCAGTCAGGGTGATCTATTCCATGAAAGAGCAGGGCTCATCCCTTAGCCTTAACAATTTAACAAAGTCAAAAAGGAAGACTGCGGTGGATCACCATTATCCTTACTGGGCTATTTCCTTCAGCTTTCTTATGTCTCTCATTCTTCTACTATGTGAGGCTCTGTGATTAAATTGCAGGCTTGGGAGTCTGACAATTTGTGCTGCATTCACATTTCTGCCACAAAGTTGACATTGTAGGATGTATGGCCCAGCTCATGGATGCTTTTTCTTATAAATATGTGAACATTATAATATTTGCAATTGCATTTCTAAATTATGCACATAGCCGTAACAGTGACCATACACGTAAATGAGATATTTGTAGATGCAAATAGCTACTTATGCACATAACAGGCCAACAGAAACACACAGTTGTTGTAATTATACTCATAAAATATATGAATGAATGAACAGGCACGTCATGAAAATCAGACTGCTGGCCAAAAAGAGACTATTAATATTACTATCCATCATGAGGCATGGCTTATTACTATTTGTAATGAGCTTTAACATTATTAAATGGGAGGTGCTAAAGATCAGCAATTTTTTTATCTGTGCCTGGAGAGTTAATTTATTTCATAGATTCCTCTGTTTGCATTATCTTGATAATCTACTAGTTTTTGCTTTGTTCACACTTGCAGAATTCTGCATCACAGGACTGGAGAATCTGGGTATATATACATTGTCCTCCTTCAGTCCTCAAAATGGAAAACAAGAGTGTGGAAACAAAATGCAGTTTCTCTTTCAGTGTTTTCAAAATCTTCCCTGAGCCATGCTGTGCTCCAGCAGGCAGGATGTGCCCGGATGTGAAGGATATTTGTTTGTTTTGCCTCTTCACAGCCATCCTTCAGGTGCTTTGTATACAGCCTAGTGGGCATGATAAAGCAGCAACAGGGGAGCAAGCAAAGCCAAAAGCAGGATGTCAGAAAGAGCTATTTAAAGTCAATGTTCAGGTGGCTGAAAAATTGAACATCCTCTTTGGAGTTTGTTGTTCAGGAAAGAACCCAAACCCCAGAGCACTCTGCCCAGGAAACCATGAAGCACTGCCAAATACCTCGTCTAACTAATTGCACAAGGGAGACCTGTCCACCCAAAGAGAGTGTCAGTTCAGGGGATTTAAACCACCTCTGTGCCCAGCTGGTATTCTAAACAAGTCCAATTCATGAGGCAGGACTTCCAGGATATCATTTTTCCCTCAGCCCATGGGCTGCTGTGCTCTCTCAGAGAGTGATTGAGGGTGGGTTATGGCTCGGTGGCTTCCATCGGGCCTGTTTCTCTCAACAGTTGCAACAGAAAGTTAAATATCTCTTTTGCCACATGTTCATTCAATAATGCCAAATTACAAGCAAATGTAAAAGCAATTATCCAGGAGAAAATAAGGTAGCTGAAACATAAGTATTTGTTTAATACCATGAATTTTTAATGATGTATTCTCAATTCTTTTGGATTAGGGCTGTGTTTCGGGACAGATCTGCCGACCTGCTGCTACACCCTGTCTACCTGGCCTGCTAACTGCTCATGCTGGAGGAGGTGAGATCTTTCCTAAGAGAAACTGAGGTTCACCCAAATTCTGACAAATAGAGCAGGTTTTTTTCCCAGGAACCATAATACAGATATATCTGTAATGATTTCCTTGGTTCCTAATGCCAAGAGGAACTTTTTGCATCATCCTGTTTTGAGAGTCCTGTTTTGCATAGAATGATTCGGAAACTTCCAGAGGACATGTCTTTGGTTTTGGATTTGAATGTTTGTAACTACAAGTCTATAAGAGGTAACAGTTCACTTCTTTCCTAATCAGTTTAGTTCAAGGGTAATAAACATAGATTTTCTAAATGAAGAAATAAATTTTTGAAAACTGGAAAAGATATTTTGTCCAGTTTCATTAATTTTTTCTTTAACAGAAAGCTAACCTGTAGGCTAGTACAAGTGTGTTTCACATGTACAACATCTCCAGGCTATTTATTTGTAGTTCAGAAGTTGACTTTGATGTAAATATTTTTAGTATCTTTTTTCATTCAATTTGCAAGAAGATAAGACATACAGATTTTATTTGCTGTAATATAAAGTATTTCAGTTGCATGGAATTAATTGAAAAGAGTACTATAATGGTCTAATGAGTCCTAAACTCTGTTATAACAACACTTGGAGAGTATTGGGGTTTGTCTTTATTTTGATATCTTGGGTTCCTTTTCTTTCTTTCCTATTGTCTGAGTGAACCTCTGATGTCTTCACCATGTAGATGTAACCTTCCTATTTTAATATCATATGTAGAATTCTATTTCAGTTGATAAAATTGAAATCATTTTTGGGATTAGGGCACTTGCAACCTCACAGTAATTTGAACAGAGACATTAATAAGTGAGCCCTATAAATAACATGAGAGGCAAAAAAGCTAAAAAAAAAAGTTAAATATTTAGTTGAACCAAGTAAGAAGAATATGCTTTCTCTGTTAATCTCCAGAGAGCAGCTTTTTCTTTAATTTTGGAATATTCAGATGAATTTTAAATTGTGTGTAACTATATCTCCACAAAATGCATCCTGCTCATTGACACTAATGGAATCATTTGGAGGTCTGAGAATCTTAGGTTTATCTGATAATTCTATAAACTTAGTTTGACTGGGGCTTTGTGCTCGCATTAGAAGTTGTACAGCTACTAAAAATAAATGTGTGATCTTGTGATAGGAAATCTTCAGAAACTTAGGAGATTCAGATAAGCTGTGCACTGGCTCTCAACTCATCGGAACCCTAGTGACCCTCTCCAGGCTGGAAAGTTCTATAAAAATGTGAGAAAGCTAAAAACTCTCTCTGATGGTGAAAGCAGAGAAGATGAAGGAAAGCTTGCAACTAGTCTTGCCGTTGACTTACTGAATGACCTTGGGTAAGTGTTCAGATGCTCGGGTTAAATGTGAGTAAAATTTATGTATCTTTCAAGGTCACCTTTTTTCTTTTACAAGCTAATGGAACCCAGTGTTTTCACCATGGAATTTTCATAAATATAGCCCAAACTGCTAGCCTGGTGGTAGGACTGAGAAACTCAGTGCATATTTAATTTTAGGGGCCAGAAATCTCCAACTGGTGTCTATCATAAGGTTTTAAACAACTGCTCCTCAGTTACAGCTGCTACTCAAAAGGACTCTGAGGCTGACTGCCATAATAATGGTGCTGAGGTCAGCAATAGCAGGTTATGAGTGATTAGGGGAACCACCATTGTGCTACATATATTTATTTAGGTTTTCACTGCAATTTAATCAAGAATTGAAGAATTGTTAAAAAACCCTAACAAACAGACAACAACAACAACAACAACAACAGCAAAACATAAGTGGATTTCTTTAACATCGTAGTCTAGATTCAATTTAGGATTCACTTTGAGATTTATGCTTATGCCTGCAAGTCCTTAGGCTACAAGAAGCAGTGTATGTCTCTCTTGGATAAAACAGGCTAAAATGGAAAAGTGACAAGGTTAGCCTTTTTTAAAGACCTTTTTGTCATCATATATATATATTGCCATATTTGATAATGAAGAAATTAAGTAGATAATTCATATCAAATAATTTTTCTGAAAACCATTTAGTTTTAAGGCCTATATTAGGAATCAGAAAAAAAGTCTGAGTGCAAACAAGAAATAAACAGCAGGATAAGAATCTGGTAGACATTTAATGACCGAAATTTCAAAATTATGTCTATTTTGCATAAATAATAAATACACCAGAAGTGTGTGTCCTAAACCCACTAACTGTATCCTGTGAAATTCACAAGCAACTCTTATTTCTGCAGCTCAAGAAAATCTCTAGCACAAATACAAAAGTCTTGTTTATATAATTTCGTGAGGTGATGCAATTAAGGTGAAGTGTACTTAGTATAAAGATTACAAATATGCCTCTCTGTGTACATGACACTTTTAAAGGACTGTAACAAGATGGCTAAGTAGCAGGCACAGCACCTCTTTGTCTGCATTGCAGCAGTAATTGGCTTAAGAGGCAGACAACAGTAGTGAACATTTGTCTGAGCTCCTCGGAAAATGTCTTCAGCCTTGGCAAATGTATCTGCTCCACAATTCATTTTGTAGGTATTAAGCTCAGTCCCATTTTCCTACCAAACCATCATCTCCTTAAGCAGATTATGGTTTATTGCTCCAAACAGCAGCATCTGAAGGGGAAGGGATATTTCCATGACATCACCCCAGTAGGTGGTGACATTTTGAATGCTTGATGACATTTCCTCTTGTAAATAGACAAGGAAAGTCAGTAGGTGCAGCATTACTTTACCTTTTGGAAAATGTCACTGCACTGAGGAAAGCAAAAGAACTCCTGTATATTATTTTATTGTTTCTGGGAAACAGAAGGAAATTACACCAAAAAGTTCATGGAATCCTATGTAATTCTAACACTATTTGGTGGGGTTGCTGTAAAGAAATATCATTGAATTTCAACGGCATGCATTGTTAGTTTTTATAATAAATAGCTCTCTTACTTAAATTCATTCCTCTTTACACTTCTAATGCTCCTGACTTTATCCTGTAGAAAGAACATATTTTAAGACCTTACCTGTCCTCTCACATTTATTTAAAAAGTATTTCTTCTTTTAACACCTAAAAAAGTTCCCTTCCTTACTTCTTTTGTTTGCTTTCTAGCATCTGCCTTGATCATTAGAATAATGCTTTTCATTTTAGTCCCTTCTCCTTTATTAATATTTGGGTCTCCTGGCTCTCACTTGCCTTCACTCAGCTGGCACCCTGGTACCCACTGAGAAGAGTAATGTCATTGGCCTTAGCACTTTTTCTTCTCCTGTAGGCATCTTGGGACTTCTGTGATTACAGATCACAGAAAAGGGAGTACATTTACTGTGAGCATAGTCTTCCACAAGAGAAAACATCAGTGCTGCATTTTTCCCTGGAAAGCTGACCCCAAACAGATCTGTGAATCCCACAGAAATTTAAGCCTAATATAAAAACATTTCAGAAAACTGTTTGCTGCAGTATTCTGTGTCTGAAATACTTCTCCTGAAAGCCATCTATCTAACCAATCTGAGCTGTGACAAGCTGGTTTTCAGCCAGCTCTGTTTCTGCCAGTTGCTGAGAGCAGTTGGCACCATCCCTGTCTACCTCCTACGAAAAAGCAGCATAGAAAAAAGATATAATCAGTATGTTAATAATAATATTTATAGCTGAGGCTCATTAGATGATCATTCCCAGTAGTTTTCCATCAAATTTGAACTCAACCCACAGACTATTCTGACCTTACAGGACCTCATGTATTTATTTAAGAAATACCTAATACATTTTGACTTCTAGGATCAGTCTAAAGATTCACTAAGGCAGGGGTGAAATATCCTACATTTCCTGTATCAACATCCCCTTGGAACAGCTGCACACTGCTGATCCAGGCTAGCAGACCCCACCCAGTGGGTTCTGATGGCTTGTCCAGCACCCTTTCAGTCTCACCATTGCTCTTTCAGGGTCTCCCAAACCTCCTTGTGCCTTCCTGGGCACCTCTTGAGGGTCTGCTGCACAAACTCTCTTTTTATTTGAGCTGTTTGATTGCTGTGATGCTGTTGAGATGCTCCTCGGTGCTACTCAACTCTTGCAGACAGACCCAGTGTCATTGTGATTAACACTTCAAGTTCATACTTTTATTCTGTATTAAAAGGTCTTTTGTACAGTTAGTCAAAGAGACACCACACCCTTCTCCAGTGCCTTTTCTCTCTCTGACTAACCAACCCCTATGACATTAGGTTTTCTTTTGCCAGCAGGTTGTCTCTGGACAACATTACATTACAACAACATTACTTGTTCACGACAGGCCAGCAGTAAGCTTTTCCACTTTTTATCTTGTCTTAATCCTACAACACACAGCAGGTGTTGGGTGTAGTCAATTTGGTTGCTGTCTTGAGGCAAGAATGCTGTCTTGGTCATCACATTCCCTCCTGAATTCATCATGTACCCAAAGGCTACATTCCCCATATTTTTTCTTCTGTTTCCTTGTTCACTTTTATAAAGTGAATGGAACTTGCCATCGAAGAAATAGACCTCTCTGAAATGGATTTGGAGGGATCTTTGGGAAAAAGCAGAACCAAGTCTTTGGCAACCATCTAGTCTTACGATTCTTCCTCATGGTGAATGCATTGTGGAATGTAGAGAAGTTTTTTTTTATATTTCTCAACAAGAAATTGTTCAACATCACTCACAGAAGACACGGGATAAATCTCTGGACTGTAATTTAGTACAGCTTAGAAGCCTCATGATGATTAGCACAATTTGTCCTCACCATGTTAAAATGGCTGTGCCATCAATATCTGAAAGGGCACAAATCATCTTCCAAAGATGTGATTCTGTGAGTAAATTTTGCACCCATTTATTTTGAGGGGATTGCAAATAGTTTCACATGTTCTTCATAAAACCTGAGCAACAGTAGCATGCATTCCTTTTAAAAGAAGCAGGGAAGAAAAAAGTTGGAGCTAAAAAAGGCAGACTAATCTCTTGGAAACTCCTCACTGGAACATTGTAACATTAACTGGCAGTTTCCTCGATCCAGGTAATTTATTCATGAAACTTATGGAGGTTAATCAAAAGTTCATATAATTGTAATAAACAGAATACATAATGGACTAATCATGCAATTCAAGGCATTTTGTAATTTATTTGAAATATCAGATAAAAATAACTAAGAGGTGTGCCAGGAAGCCAGCAAATAATTTGGAAACTGATGAGCGTGGCATACCTGCTGAACTATGAATAGATAATGTAGTGTCTAAAAATATATAGAAAAATATAACAAAGTAGAAAGTATTCCGCATGCCTTTTTTTTTTTTTTTTTTTTTTTTTTTTTTTTTTTTTTTTTTTTTTTTGAGGGCTTTAAGAATTATTTTAAAGCTTACATTACTGGTTTAAAGCTTACAATCTGGTTTCCAGTTATGCCTTCACCAGCACAGGTTTGTACATGGTAATGATGCACGTGAAGATCTAGAGATGCACCCACCTTACCAGCTAAATGGGATCTTAATATGTGAACACAAAATGGATGATCATTTGTATTTGCTTTCTCTTTTCCCAAAAAGGAATTGTTAAAAATTTATAAGGACAGAAGCTATGCCATGAAAAGGTTCAGAGTTCAGCGTAAGATGGCTTGTGGTTATTTGTTTTTAATGAGAGGGCATGAAAAAAATATATAGTGTATGTTGCAAACACAGACAGATAAAACATGTATTTATCATAAGTGTATAGGTTAAATAGGTATCTACAGATATAAAATATCTATAAAAATAGAAGTGTACATATGTGTACTGAGTACAGAGAGGTGACTGAACACTGACATAGGTTATCTGGAGAAGTTGTGAAGTCTCCACTGGTGAAATTCAAAATCCATCTGGATGTGGTTCTGCTCTGGGCCACCCAGCTTGACCACAATGCCCTCTAGGTGTCTCTTCCAACCTCGGCCATTCTGTGATGCTGTGAAATTCTCATATATGATAAAAAATGCTTTAGTTGCAGAAATACACTATTTTAAAAAGTCTTATGTGCTTTCATTGTGCCAAAAACTTAATTTTAGGCTTGACCTCTTGATAATGATTTGATTTTAAACATAAATTCTTCATTTTGAGGGAAAATTAGTAGGGATGGGCACTGAAAATCAAGGCATATAATAATTGAGTAATGTGCTATGCTGCAGAAGAAATGTGTTTTCTAAAAAATAAAATGTCTCAAATGAAATGGCCAGTTCTAAGAAACAAACCCCCCAAAAAAGGTGCCAGCTACAGAAAGAGTGAGGAGATAGAATCCAATTTCCTGAAAAATCATAATTTTCCCAGGATACAAAGTCGAACAGCCTAATAAGGGGATCATACAAAAAGAAATATTAAACATTTCACAGGAAGGCATTTTTCAGACCTTGGTTGGAAGGCTTTCAACTCAACAGTTGCTTTAATCAGTTTAGTCAATTATATGCAGGGGAATCACTTCAAAAGCACAAGAAAATTTCATGTTATGCCTTGTAAGTGATGAATAACTTCTAGACTCTGTTCCCTTCTTAAACCCATACAAAAAAGATGAAAAGATTAGCACTTTTCATAGCACCCTTACTTTCCAAGATTGCTTTGAAAGCAGTGAGCAAAGCACAGTAGATTTGAAAACTAAAGAAGCTATTGTGCAGAAATTAATTGATGGCCTTGTTTTGACTGTGTTATAGCAGCAGAAGTAATGAGTATAGACCTTGCTTCAGCATTTTGCTTTCCACCACATGGCAGAAAAGCCAGTGAGCTGAATCCTAGCAGGTGAATTCTTTTTTTGGAAGTCAGGCTTTTTGAAGTAAGTGGGTAAGCTCCTCTCTCAGGCAATGTTTATTTTCTTTCTTATAGGTACTTTTACTTTCAGGCAATCAAATATTTTTCTGCTCTGTACATAAGCTCTTTCAGGCAGGTAAACTTTTTTCTCCCCCTTATTTCCCCCTGGTAACCAAATATAACCTAAAAGAAAAGGACAGATTAAAGTTGTTTGCCCATAAAATTCTGCCACCTTCCTATCCTAGGAAGTTGTCTTGTGACCTACTTCCTTACCACTGTTTGCTATTGTGCAAGGACAAAATCCAAATGTCATTTCACAACATAATCCACTGTCAAAATTGGCACTAGCCAGCAGGCCTGCTGGTGGTCACTCACAGATAACAACTGTGGAGCAGGCATAGCAAATTAATTTTTTCCACAGAATATGGTAAGTCAGGGCTGAACAGTATTGGGAAAGAAGGGTGGGAGAACTCATGCTGCCTCTGTCATGTCTCATATATTCTTGAGGCTTAAGTTTCCAGTACTTGTCAATGACTTGTCAAGTTGGCATTCTTCAAAAACATGCTGTTTGTTAATTTGTGTCACATAAACATGGTATTTTTATTTTTTACAGTACCATTAGTGGGTTGGTTAATTACCCACTTCTCCATTAAAAATATTAACATACGTATTCTAGATTTGTACTGTGATGGTCTTAAATGCAGTTAAGGTTCTGAGTAGTAATTAATGCTTTGGAGCTGTCATATTTAAAAGATAGTTAAGCATTAAATTTTGAAATTTTGAAAATACTACTTCTTTTACAGATTAATATCCACCTTTCAACTGAGACCATAGTGTACGGGGTGTACTTTGTAGAGTCCTAAACACATGCATCCTTCTGTTTATAAAATGCATTGTACAGTAACAGTAAATCAAAATCCCTCTAAATATGGAGCCAAGCAAGAGGTTCTACAATATCAAATGCTTTGCAAACTTCTTTTGGGAGACTTAATTCTAAATCATGCCAGAGTAGTAAGGGAATGCGACTGTGTTTAGGAACACTGGAAGTAGCTTGCTTTGGGATACTTCAGTTTGCATCCATTGGAGGAGTTTAAAAGTTAAATGCAGATGTCAATTTTGAAATTTTATATCATGCAGTAAAATTCTTGATTCATTAGATATTTTTATTTTGATGGAAGAGAGAAGACAATTTGTTTTAAAATCAACATCATTTTTTCTGCATTTGAAGTACTCTTTAGGCTATTTACTAGCATTTGTTCCTGAAAGCTCCTCTTTCTACAGATTATGTAAATGCTTTTGAACATATAGGATCAACCATCAGAATCCTATTCCCTGATAGAAGATACATACCTTAATGTCATCTGCAGACTTTGATAGATGTCACTTAGCATCATGTCTCCATTTTCACATTCACACAGAAAAAGGACCAAACTTAATTTGCTTTATGGCTTTTCCTTTGCAGCTCCACACCTCAACATATTAACATGTATTGAAAATCAGGCAGCATGCCTGATGCAACATGCTGGATACCTCCCGTGCTGAGAGGATGGGAGAAATGCCAGCCCCTATGGGCATGACTGGCTTTGTGCAGACTGTCATGATTATCATCACTGCAGAGCTACAGAGGACAGCCAGGCAGCTGTAGACAGGCCCTGGGTAACTTGCTGGTTGTCAGCAACCCAGCAGAATGTTTTCATTCTATCTGCGAAGGCATGGAAGATATAGCACACCTACCATGCATATTTAATTGACCTCCTCACCCAGTGAGTCTAGTAGGTCATATTGGCTCTTATTCAGTGGCCTTAACACAAACCTCAAACATTAGTTCTGTTTCATCCTTAACATTTCAGTCATGTGATGTAGCTGCCTATTGCTTTTAGCTGCTCCCTGCAATATTTCCTATGGGTGCAACAGGTGGAAATTAACAATCTGCTGGCTTTTGCAGGTGTTGGATAATGTCTCATGTGGACCTGGTACCTGTACCTGGAGATAATTATACTCTTTAGTAGATTTACATTGCCCATTTTACTTCATGTGACCTAGGGAATAATTATATGCTGCCTAGCTGCCTTTCCATACTGTTTTATCAACTATTTAATTTATTTATGTGTAATGGAACTATTGGGACCAGTAACTTTTATTTCTTTCATTTATCAAAATGTTTAACTAGCGTACTCCAAGGTGAGTCATCATTAAATAATGGTTCAGGGCATTGCTGAGGTTAAACTTAAATCATCATAGTTGTTTCTCTTGCTGCAAACCCCCAAAATCTCCCTTCTGGCAGTGTAAAAACCTTGACAGCTATGGGCTTCGGTCACACCATTTAGTATCAAGGAACTGTCAGATCTTGTTTTCTTTTTGCTGTTCCCCTCATTAGTTAAAGCAGGTTCTTTCCTGCAACAGGTCTGCCTGGTTCAGCCTACCCAGCACATCCTCAGGAGTGTGATCCCAGGATGATCCACCAGAGTGGAAATATCAGTGCTCTGTCACAGTAAGCCAACTGTAACATCTGCCTGCATCCACTTACACAGCCTGGCAGTTCTGCAAGTAGCTGTGCTAAAACAGCAGCTCTCAAATTCTTTTAGACTCTCTTCTGATGGTGGTGGACCTTGAAGAATTTGGGATTTTCTCAATCCAGATAGGCATGTAGCATTTCCCTTGATGGATGGTAGGTATGTGACAGTAGGTTGGTTGTTGATGAGTTAAATCAAAGATAGAAAACATTTTTTATATTGCCTTTATAATCTATTCTTTAATAAAAAAATGTGGAATTGAACTGCAGTGTGTTAGAGTATTTTAAGACATTAGACATTAAAACCCCTTCACTGAGTTCCAGAAATGTGTCCTCCTTCCACAGACAAGAGTGCACACATTTATATTTTTGGGTGTGTTTTATAAAAGACTGAACAGATTTTTGAGGTGCAGATAGATTTTACATACAGAAATATGGGTAAAAGATCACTGCAGCACAAAGTCAAACACAGAGATGCTAGAAAATATCAGAACTAAAATTTGTTACTCAAAGTATATCTAAGATGCATCTTACTTGTGGGGGTGTTAATGCAACATAATTTTTCCTCTTGATCCTTGATTCATTCAGAATGCTGAATGAACTATAGAAAACTGAATAAAGTATTTATATATGTATAGTATATAGCAATATATGCAGCAGGTGTCCACTAGTCTACTGTGTTGTCTCATGATTTATCCCAATGATTTATTTTAACCTGCTCTTCTGCATGTGCAAGCCTCTGCATTGCCCTGGTGGGGCACTGTTAAATAAAACTCAGGACATGTTTATTTCAGCTTTCCATTTCCTTTTTTTCTTTTTTCCCTGGAGCTCTAGCAGTGTGTTTTGGGCATGACTTAGGAGGACTTCCATGTGCTTGCCCAAAACCATCATGGTTCCCACTTTCCCTTTTGATCCTTCTATCACAGCTTGGGTCAGAATGGTCCAAAGATAGATATTATTTGTTTTCCTTGTCCTAGTTCTCCTATAATGAAGGGTCTCAGAATTTTGTGGGTGAGGAAATTAAGTTATCATCTTTAACAGCAAACCAACTCATTTTAGCATTGCAAGTTGAAAACCTATCTTCTAGCATTATTTTTGTTGTTAGATTTTGGAATACTTGAAGCTGCTATTCATACCTCCTGATGATTGTTCAGGATCAGATAAATACCCCATTTTTTTCATCATTATGTAAAGATTACTGAATGGAAAAATGTAGAGATGTGCCTACAAACCACCATCTCCCTTCTTGAAGTGCACTTAATTGTTAAACACCTTGGGGTACATGTGCATTGCTATGAACACTGCAGTTCAGACAGAGAGTTAACCTTGGCTTTGTGTCCTGGCCAAACAAAAAGTGGAGGGAATTAATGTCTGAAAATCTCACTGCCTAAAAACTCTGTCCAGGCATGAGGACCTATTTGGAGTGTGTCCAGAGAAGGGCAATGGAGCTGATGAAAGTCTGGAGCACAAGTCCTTATGGGACTCCTTGAGGGAGCTGAGGTTTTTTAGCCAGAAGAAAAGCAGACTGAGGGGACACCTTGTCTCCCTCTTGCCAACCACTTGAAAAATGTTGTAGCAACATGAGGGCTGAATATCAGAAAAAAATTCTTCACTAAAAGAGTGGTCAGACACTGGAACAAACTGTCCAGGGAAGTGCTACAGTCACCATCCCTGGAAGTGTTAAAAAAAGCATGTAAATGTGGTGCCTAGGGACACGGTTTAGTAGAAATGTTATGCTGATGGTTGGACTTGATGAATGTGGATGTCTTTTCCAACTACAGTGGTTCTGTGATTCCCCATTCTGGATGCAGTGACACAGTCTGGTTTTAGTCAATCTTTCCTCATTGTTTGTCAGGTGAGATTCACAGTACAATGCATTACAGTAACCCTCAGGTAGCAGCTAAAGAACTGAAGTGTTATCACACTGTCATGGGATGGCTCTGCTTTTTGTGGAGCAGAACTGATGTTCAGAGCAGGAAAATCTTAATCTGTGATTCCCACTGTATTATGGAACAGGAACACACCAGCATTATATCTTTAAAAATACGTTTCACATGGTTTTGTTTTTAAAACAACTTTGTATTTAAAACAAAGTAATAGCCACACAGTTACATATAGGACAAGACTAATGAAAGAAAAAGGATTGGAAATGTATAATCTACTATTATAAAGTAGATAAATTTTGCTGGAACACCTCAAAATTGAAACTAAGTATTTAAAAAAATAATAATCATAGGATATTTTTTCAAAAATGTTACTTTCCAATAATTTACGGTAGCAAGCAAATACAATAATTTGTTTTTACTCTAGTAGCAACAAATTTTTGTGCTTGTTTCTCCTATTATTTAATGTAATGTGCAAACAATGTTATTTGAATTTAAAGTATCTGAGGTGGGATTCATGTCCTCCGGTTTTAAGCTGTCTGCAGAGATCCCCTAGAGCAGAAAGGCAAAATTAAGCAGCCCCATAACATGATTTACCATGATTTTACTAACATGATTTACCTTACACTAAGGAAATAGGTTGGATGAAATACCCCCTCAAAGTGACTGTAGCCTTAACTGCATGGGCATTGAGTTAAAAAAAAGTGTAGATATGCTCTCTATTGTTCTCTAAAGTTATTTAGGTAAACCCTACTCTGTGTTGGTATAAGTGTGTTTTAACATTAATTTCTTTTTTTCTTTTAAATTGCTGTTAGCTCTGTCTGAAACTGGAAAGAAGAATCACAGGAAGATGTTATGGAGGACATCAAAGTGGCCTCAAATATCCTTTTGTATAAACAGCAGCACTACTTTAAATTACTTTTGATCACAGCATGACATATACATGAAGAAATTATAAAATCCAAGCACTTGCATATTCAGGGAAAAGAGGGAAATAAGAAGGAAAAGTAGAAAAACTGCATAGCCAGGGTTTAATTTTAATGTTTTTCAGAATCTGTACTAATCCATAGATGAGGGCAGACTACCTGGCCATGGAAAATTCCCATACAAACCCAGAGATCCACAAATGATCAAAGATCAGTCTTAAAATAGGCTGGCAAACGGGTGATCCACTTGGCATTGGTCTACAGCCACCATATTTGATATACAAGGTAGTGTCATAACTAGCAAATCAAACCTGCCTTGCCCTCCTCTTCTCACAGGCTTCTGCTGAGATAAATCTATGCTTTGGAACACCAGTTTCCACTGATGTCAATTAAAAAGCAAATATGAGAAATAATATAGACTCGTTTGAATCAGATCTTTGACTTTAACATGAAAATGTTAAGTATTTTCTCATATTCTGACCAATTATTTGCCCCGTGTAAAGCAATGCTGGTTAAATGGGGATTTTTTTTTTCTTTCATAATGTTTCAAGTATCTGATTTTTTTTTTCTGTCACCTGTATACAAAATTGCAAAGTGTCAGTGAAATGAAAGTTGTATTAGAATCACAACCTTATACTGTGGTGGGTATTGTGGGCTGCTTCAGGCTAACCTATTTTGAGAAGTTATTGTTGAAATGAGAATCACAAAAACTTTTAAAAACACTTTCTGACTAATAATCTTAAAGATCAGTGATTTTCAAAGTTACATGATACAGATTTTATAACATAATTTTCATGATTTCAAATAATACCATTAGAGAAAAGACAAAACCAAATACAAATAATTAAACAACAGCCAAAACTCAAAAAAATTTTCTCCTTCTCCTCTTTCCCAAATACTTTCTAAGAAAAATGAGGGTTTTTTTTCCTTACTGTTGACACCCCAGCACTTCCCATTCAAACCACCCTCTATTTTCAGTCATGAATTACATATACAACTTAGGCAATTCTTCAGCAACACATTTAGCATAAAAAACATGGGGTATTTTTTAATTTTAAAAATATAAGTGTTTGATGACACTTTCTTATATTGTCATGTTTTTCTTGAAGAGTCATTCTTGGAGATACTCACTTTTATTACAGGTAACAAAAAGGATAAGTAGATCAATGAAAGTTTTTCACCTTCACAGGTCATTCCTTCTCCTCCTAGACAAGGCAGCTACATCACACACCTGGTGAACATTAACCTTTCTTGAAATCTGCCCACAGACTCCCTTCCAGTTCTTATGACGCCACTACAAATCCACAGGGTTGTTCTTTGAAAGTTTAGCAGTTTATGTAAGTTTGCAGAGGGACTACAGTGAAATCAGTTGTTTTTAATTACAAGAAAAGTAATTTTAAATATGGATTTTGCATCATTTCTGCAATGTTGCATTCAAAATGTGTACGGTATGTAAGGCCAAGAATTTCTTGTTAGCACAGTTGAAATAATGAGAGTTTAATCATTCTTAGTCCAGAAAAAGTATAATAATGCAGTTAGGAATTTGGAAGCATGTTTCTTTGTTTCTAACTCTTTTGCTGATGCTGTGTTCCCTCTTCTTCATCTCCCTAAGACCCAAGGCCAGGGGGTTACTGCTGGTGGTGTCAATGAGGCTACCATGGTGATTTGGCAGCATATAGAGTCCTTTACAAGGAGGAATACTGGGTTGTTTATGTCAAAGTTGTTTCTTCTTCCTTCCAGGATCCATTCAGCGTCATTTTAGTGTTTGCTAATGTGCTTTTTAAACCTTCTTCTTTCTTCATTAATCAGCAGCTCCATGTAACTTTTTGAATTTGCTACATATACTGCCTTGTGCTTTTGTTAGATACTAGTTCTTCTTTGTTGCCCCTAAAACCAGATTTTTTTCCAGTTCAGAACTGGCTCCATTTCTTTAGGGAACCATGGAGGAGTTTGTTTATGGACTTGAAGTGTCTATGCCTATGTCCCATCTTCATCCTGCCTTATGGCCTGTTTCTAGATACAGACATTATGTGCTTCAGGGCTGTGTGATTACAGCAGCAAGGTACTTTATTTACTGCTAACACCCTTTTGTAGTTGTTTTTGAAATGTTATTTTTTAAATTAATTTTGCCGCACAGTAATATCTGAGATGTTGTAAAATTTATATACTATGGGAAGTAATTAATGTGTCTTAATGTTTTGATCATTCAGTTTCAAAACAGACATGATCAAAATAACCTATAGTTTGGAGGTGATTTTACATTTTACTAAAGAATCTGGCCATGTAAATTTAGATTTATAGTTAAACACCCTAATGAAAGTAGCATGATCTTCAGAGCCTGAATACAAGCTATTCCTGTGATACCCTATCTCAGTGTCTTAGATGACTCTGGGCTTTTTTTGTGTCATGACCAATAACTCTGTTCTCACTTGTGGGTCCTGACTTGCCCGTTAATGATAGCATTCCTGTCCAGAGGTTATGCAAGTCTCTAAGTAATTGCTTTTGCAATGACTCTTGGGCTATTTTGAAGGACTGAGACTAGTTTCCAAGGAGAAAAATAAGTAATTTTGAAGTGGGCAGTGGATTCAGGGCTGAATGAGAACAACTACTGAAGCAAATTAAAGACAATTATTTTTGTTTGATGGTTTTAGGTGAATTTTGTATTAAAAAAAGTGGAAAACTATGTAGATATGTTGGGAAGAAAAACTCCATTGTAGTTACTAATACAATGGAGCCAATACACTTTTTCAACCTCCTGTCGTTTAAAACAGTGACACATATTTTACAAACTAATTTACATTTTCCTGTTGAGTTGCCTGTGTATCCATGGATCATTTAGCCTGCTTGCTGCAGATGGACAAACACTGTCCTTTATCTTCAATAAGTTGACTTAAACACGGCTGTGACCTTACCTGTGCATCAGGAGGTGATGATGACCCAGCCGTAGAAATTGTCTGTCTCACCCTTTCTCTGTCAAGAGACTTTTGACAGGAACATAATATTCCCTTCAAAACCAGTTTGTTCCTTTGCCTTTTTTTCAAATATTGCATTTATTTGATTCTCCTTCTTCCAAACAGTCTTCAGCCCCGCAGACTGATTAGATCCTAATTCTTTTGGCATGCTGTCAACTTGTCCTAGTCAGAATAACTATTAGGCCTTTGCTTTTCCTGCTCCTCTGCAATTTTGTTTCCTTTTCTGTGCTTCACGTCTTTTCTTTGTGATTTTCACCTATTTTGCCTGAAGCTGTCTTCTGACAATATGCTACCACCTCTCTCTGTGAATTTGTTCTTTGCCTGCCCAAGTAATTTATTTATGTGTTAGCTTCCTCTTCACCATTATCCAGGCTGTTTGACTTTCTGTGAATTGCTTTTCAGAGTGTCTCCAATCCCTGGTATGTTATTAACAATTTGAAACAGAAGGGCTTTTGAAGCTTCTAATGCCACAACTTAATCATGCTGACGATGTGTTTTTTAATGACTGAAATGCTTCACGTGCACACACTGAGAGAACACCTTGCATGTGCCCCCAGCAGCCATGGAAAAGAACACAGACTTCAGTAAGATTTAGGTTTTTCCCCCTTGGCAGGTAAGTGACATATTTAGATTACGTGACAAATTGAATAAAAATCACCCCGTAGAATATTGTGTTCTGCTCCTATATTTTCATTTTATGTGTTGGGGCATACACATACACACACACAAAACAAATTAGAAAAGAAACCCATAAGACAAGCTGCTCTATTGAAACAGCCCTTCAAAGCCTGCTATTTGGATGTGACAGAAATTTCATCCCATGGCTTGTCCCTAAACTCCAGAAATAAATGGAGAATCATATACAATTCAGGATAGGGTTTCTGTTGTTTTTCATTAGTTCTTCTACAGAAAGAAAGGGTGATGAAGGCAGACAGAAGAAATTCAGCAGCAGCAAGATCAAAACAACTGTATCTTTATTCCTTCTGCACCTCGCACAAAACTGAAATGCCAACATGTTGGATGGAATTGCTCACTCTGACATATGAAGTATCTTGATGGCATGCTAATTATGATTTCCTAGAAAACTGGTGATCCCTGAATTTCTTAGGCTTTTTATAACCAGAAATTCTAGTTACTAGATGTCGTCTGGGGTTTGGTTTTTGTTTTGTTTTGCTTAAAAAGAAAAACAAACTGGAGGGAGTCTGATTTCGTGTGTGCTACCCTTCCAGTAGAAACCATCTAAGTAGCTACACATGGGAACATAATTTTGAACAATATTGGTAAGTTTTGTATGGGTTTTTTCCAGCTTACCTATAAAGTGATTCATCTGGGCCAGACGCTCTGTTTGTAATGCTGGTAAAGAAAATTAACAAATTGTAATTTTATTGTCTGTATTTTGTTTTTCCTCTGTGGAATAGGTCTGGAGAAACAGGCAAGGCTTGACCCTGTGGCAGGTGTTGGTCCAAAGCTGTAGATCGTGAGACTAAACTCCTTAGAAGGCAAGGCAAGAATTGTTTCCTGCAGCTTTGCAAAAAAACATTTTTTTCAATCCCGTGTGAAAATATTTCTGACATATTGATTTTACTGATCAGGTTGTGAAAGATTATGTTGCATAAAAGGATGAGAGCAATGTTTATCTCTCTCCATCACCCTTTCAGGGATCTCTATATCTATCTGAAGAGCAGCAGTAGCAGCCAGGTGCCCAGGCTTTCATTGTGGAGTCTCTAGGGAGTCTTGGTCATTTGTCTTGAATATAGACTTCACTAAAACCAGTCGTATCTTTGTCACCTCCACGCTGGGCCCTAAAGTACTTTCTGCAGAGCTGATTGCAGGTGAACGTTAAATTAGAACTCTATAAACTTAATTTGCTTCCAGTGCTTCATTTGCTTCCAAGCGTAATTCTTGATATTGATTTTAACTTATACTTAACTTTTATGGTGATAGACATGTGTACTTAAGAGGCTGCTGCCTCTTTTCTGCTGTGAAACCTGACCTGACTATTAGATTTTTAGCCAGTGGAAACAGGAAGATTCCTTACTCTGGAAGACATGTGGAATATTAACATAGTAAATTAAACCTCCCAAGACATTCTGCATAGCCTGTCTTCTGAGGTTTCTGTAGGGGAACTGGAAGACATCTGTGGAATGACAGCCATTACTGGACTAATCTAACATTTATTTATTTATTCCTTTTTCAAACATTGGATTTTATTATTGAGAAGTGTATTTGAATATGTATTCTCATGAATACACATGGATTTTACAACACATAGGAGACAGCAGGCAAAAATGCACCACTGTTTCCTATTTGTACTCAATCATGCCTCCTCTTGATGACAGTGTCAAGAGAACAGTCTCAACGACCCTTTAATAACTTTCATCTATGGGCTTTAACTTTTCAAGCATCTTTTGGAAGCTTCTTCATGTTGGAAATTCTAATGCTTTGATTTTCCTAGTCTTTTTGCTTTTTCTTTAACCCCCCAAAATTTAGTGTTGTCATTTAGACATGTTTTGATTTTGATAAGAACTTTTAAAGTCACTTTATATGGATCTGACTCCATTCAATGATTATTTGTGTAATCATCTTTCTTCAAACTAAATTTTAATTTTCTATTTTTAGAATGCAGACCACTGCATGACCTTTAGGTGCCACCTGGTGTTGAGCTTTAGCTCCAGAAGAGGAGTACAGTGCACAATGGGTGTGACTTTCTGGATCACAAGAAAAGAATTAGTGCCCCTTGAGTCAGGTAGAATTCATTGATGTTGTATCCTCATGCACATGCATAAGTCAGAGTAAGGGTAGTCATTCTTCTTTCAGTCTCAGGTACATGCTATTCCTAAAGAAATTCTGGTTTTTATTTCGAACTTTGCTAGGGTTTTCTGAGACACATGACTCTTAGGAGAACAGTCAGACCTGCAAATTTCCAGTCAGTGGAATTTTTAAATGATGTGTGTACTTCAGATGAAGTTATTACCTAGTGGTAAATATTTTATAATTTTCATTTATTTTCATTATGAATAGTATTAGACCTATTGTTGTCTAGCACAGTTTGGCTTAAAATGTCATAAGGAACCTGAACATATAAAAAGACTGACATACAATTGTGATTTATGATTTAAAGACAAATAAATAAATCACTAGTGAGATTTTCATGACAAAATAAGTGAAAACTCTTTCTACTAGAGAAAACAGATATTGAGTAAATATGGCTAAATACAGAAATTATGATAATTTTTGTATGGTAATGCATGGTAAATATTATAATCTCCCAGTCTGGAGAATAATAATCAAAATATTAAAGTTAATATATTTTTTCTGTAGAATTTTGTGAAATTGTTGTCAATTTCACAGAGAGATTCCATGCTTCCTCCAAAGGCAGCTCTCAAATCAGACAACCTTCAGGCTGCAAGGAAAAATGGATAAGGCCACAAGACTTCCCTCCTACACTGCCTAATATTATTAATGAAAATTATTTATTCCTCTGGCATTTTTAAAATTACTATAAGTCAGCATTGAGTGTTTGGTTAAAAAAAAATTCTGCTGGTGTATGCTACTGTAGTAGTAGTTGTTTTCTGGGAGGCAGGAAGATTTCCAGCTGCATAATGCCTCCGCCTTTTCCAGAAACTCGAGGGGGCTGCAAAGGAGTGTTCCCTTCCACTGCAGTGACCTTTCTTAATTTGTGCTGTAACTGATAGGATTTTTGGCATGTGCCTGAATGAAACATAGAAAGTAGAAATGAAAAGCATATTCAATATTTTAAAATGTTAAGACAACCAATACTTCATTAGAAAAATTATGCAGTTCTAACAAGAAAAGAAGCAAAGCACTATAGAAATAGCAGCAGAGTAAAAATGTAATTAAAACTTTGTAGCAGCTTATTTTCTGACATTGTTTTCACTTTTCTGCAACTTTGACGTTTTCTGTCTCTATTCTCTTCTTGAAATTACTCTTTTTTTTATTATGGTAAGCATTAAAAACTGATAAGGAATTGAAATTTGCTAGTAATGAGAATGAATAGGGTAATGGTAAAAAAATTAAGTAATAGGAAAGCACAAAAGTATATAGAATCCTGTAACATTGTTTTGCATAATGCTGCGGTATTTTTTTGTCTTGTTTCTAAAACTTTAGTGTTTAAAATGTTCTAGTGACCATTGGTTCACTCCTTTCCAAAAGACTGGGCAGGTCTTTCTATTGTTGCTAATCAGCCTGGTTCAGTCATGTTAATCCAGTTTTTTTTTTTTACTACCACAAATGTCATCTTTAGAAAGTGTATATTATGCATAGATTGGACAACCAAACTGCTAAATCTGTACTGCAGTAGCCACATCTGTGTTGTCACCTACCCAGCAGGCACAGATTTTTTAAAATTGGGTTTCCTTTATAAAATGGTGTGCTGAGATTCTTATCCAGGCAATAAAGTAAAGCACGTAAATTTCACATAGCAAGAGTCCTGAAGCACATTATGAAAAATATTTTTTTTTTTAAATTTTCCTCTCATTAACTAATCAAGAAACAGTGGGAATATGGTGAACCATTGCATGGGTGATGAATGGTTCATAAATCAAGATGAGTCTGGGTTATTTTCAGGCAAAACTTATTCAAATCTTGCCTGAAAAATTAAGATTATGCCATTTCAGAGACTGCACTTGCTGAAATATCAGTTGAAGTGAGGAGCTGCATCTTGGTGTAACTGGAGCCGCTGGATGCCTGAGTGACTCCCAAATTAAAGTGAGCTGTAAATGATAATTTTGGTCTATGGGTGGATTTCTTTTGCTACATGTGAGTTGTGAATGTGTGATGGAGAACCTCAAGCTAGGTGGAGCTTATTAGGAATTAATTAATAGGAGAAAAATGTAGAAAAATTAATGGGTTTTGGTGAAACAGGCAAGAATTCTCTCAACGCAATTGAAAATATATTTAAATTATGGTTTCTAATGAAAGAGCTTTTAAACAGGTCTGGTTAAACTCTGTCTACCAGGAGTGAGAGTACACCAAAAGCTGTGCTGGGCTGAGGAGATTGGCATTGTGTGTTGGTGTTCTGCCTTTGGGTAGAACAAAGTGGTGTTCTGCTCTATGGGTGTTTTTACTTGCCATTACTCCTTTTACTTTTTGTGTTGTTGTCATTGAATTCCTTAAACTGACAGTACTCTTTAAATGCCAAATGACTGAGAGGAAACATATAAATATTCCTATTCACAAATCCCCTATTGAGAGGTAGGTCATGCTTGAAAGCTTGAGGATATCTGATTTGCTGTTTGAACTGTGGTATGAGGCCAGATGAAGGGCTAGCACCGCTGGTTTTCTCATACAACTCATCTTATTAATCAACTCATTTAATTTACATTTCTGAAAATCAGATATTGTATTTCTTCTGTACCACCCAAAGCTGTCCTGAGTCTTGGTTAGTGCTTGCCAATAATTTATTTACCATTGGACATAAATGGGAATTTATGAAGCACCTTCAATAAAGTAAAAGACAACATCACTAGAGCCTTCATATCTATGAATAGTTATTATTATTTATGATGTTACTGCACATGCAGAAGTATGGGAGAAAATGTCTTTGTTATCCTCAGTTAGATACATTAGAACTCCTGATGTAACTTATAGGACTCAGGCAGCTACAAATGGAAATACTGGAAACCCCCACAGTTCTCACAGACTAATCCAATAGATAAGCATCAGAGGAAATGCAGAATTACCAGTGAATGCAGCACAAAGGACACAGTGGGATTTTATTATGGAAAAAAATGACATAAGGTGCATGCAGTAAGCAGAGGATTAGAAAGAGACATCGCAGACTAGACCTTAGCTATAGCAACAATTTGACAAAGGAGACATTCCACTAAGATCTATGGAGAAGATGCTTTAAATCACCTTTTGACACAACACCTAATTTTTAAGATCCATGCAATCCCAAAGTTTAATGCAGTCATGTACAAAGTATGTAGTTATTGAAAAGTAAAAAAAATGTGATTATGCTTGCTAAAATTAATCACTTTAGTTAAAGGAATTTTGAGTATGTTTAAAAGTGGCCTAAGACATTGTTTAAAGAAATTTTAGGTATTTAAAATTCTTGTTAAAGAGAATAAATCTGAGGAATGGAAATAATATTACTGATCTCCTGAAAATATCACTTTATTCATTCAGAACATTTGGTTTAAAAATAAAATCCAAAATGTATGTTCCTTAACATGATAACTTGGCTAAAAAGGTAGTCATTAATAAAATATGAATTTGTGAGGAAATTCTTCCCCTCCCTTTCAGAATTGCATTTAAGTGGTTTTACGTGATTCATTTACTAATACTATTTGTTAGGAAAGGTGGTGAAAGCAAAAGTTGTATAAACAATTTGCTCTTGATAATTCTTGATGTTAAAGTACTTCTCTAAGAGCCATTTAAATCTGCCAGCTCAGTGTGTTCCTCCATTTTCTCATTTTTCAGAAGTATGAGTGGATAATGAAACTACATAATGAAAAAAAAAGTCTACCGTGTTAACAGCTAGAAATGCTTATTGCAAATGCAAATAGGAAACCTGTTGTCCATTTGATTTATTGTTGCAAATATATGCAATGGGAAGCATAAGTGTTTCTAGTACATAAATTACCTTCTTCCTGTGAGGTTTTATTCTGTAGCACTACCCCTGATGTATCACCAAGCATTCAAGCCACCAGTTCTTTTGAAGTCCATTAGAAATTGCACTTCATATAATGCATTTCACTATTATAGCAAAAGTCTTTACTCCCAAGAGTGAGCACTGTAATACATTTTTATTATGTAATTGTCCACAGCCTGGAGAGCACCTGTTAGCTAAATCTGATTTAGCACAATGCTGCTACCACTGGTAAAGTGCAACACTGTATAAAGTAGTTAGGAAGTAAAGTAAGAAGTTGATTTGTATTTGTAGGTGTGAGATTTTGCAGTAGTACACTTTGATTATATACTTTTCTCCTATTGAAAATCTCACTCTGTATGTAGCAAAGACTCATTTTTGGTTTGCATGTAGTTTGCCACACAAATCTTTCCATGGAAAGGAAATACTAGAATAATGTCAGTTATTCTGTGAGAGTCCACAGATGCATGCTAACACTCTTGTGGTCAAACTGCATCCAGCACTTGGATTGTTATTACCTCTAGCACCTTCTATGAAACTTACATTTTGAAAGCTTCACTGGTAAATATTTCTAAAGATGACTATGTACAACTGGAATAATTGTATTTGCTGCTTCATAACATATCCACAGTGTAATTACTGGTGTAATTTCATAATATAGTCTAAAGGATTTTTATATCATTCAAGATGCTTTCTGTTAAGTTCCCCTAAATTTTCATGCTTGAATGAAAAATTTAACATCATTCATCCTGAGTTGTCGCATATTTAAGACATGTAAGCAGATGTCATTTGAATGCAGAGATGTCAGAATAATTATTAGGAAAACTGGAATACCACATTTTTTTTTTAATAGGAAAATGTTTCTGCTGGGGAATCCTGCAAACAACATATTAGATGGAGCTCTTTCAGAACAGAATATAAGGATCCTGCTCATGCTTTTTCACAGGTAAAAAAGACTTACTCTAGCTCATAGCTTGTGTTTATGTAAAAAGATGTTAACAAACACCAAGCATCCCCTGATTATGCAGCTGAAAAAAAAAAACCACACCAAAAAAAAGGACAGTTGTATGTCAGAGTTTTGACAAGCTCCTAAATAAAGAGAATTAAGTTTATATATTTGAAAACTCAAATTACCATTTTTTTCTGTCTGTTGATCTTTACGACCTTGTTTGTGCTAAATATGGGACTATCTGCAAGGGACGGCATAATTTTATACTCTATGGGCTTAAATTAAATGCCAGAGAGCTTCAAAAGCCATTTTAATTGCTAAAATGAAAAGATGACACACATCAAAGCATCTTTATTTTTTTCATGTCAATGCCTACATAGCTTTTTTAGTATCCATTTGGAGCTGTTACTTACGCTTCATCCTCATTATGGCTTCCCTGTATTGTCTTATTTTTTAAAGACTGCATTATCACAGTTTCAGGAGGGAAGAGAAATCAAGAATGAAATTGGCTTTGAATCACTGCAATATCTGGGTTTACATGATGCTTTTTCATTCCTGTTTTTCTCCCCTTGCTTCTAAGGCTGTATTTTCCTTGGACTGGAGACCCAGTGGTGCTTTCTGCCCAGTATGCAAAACTTCACAGATCTTTACAGTGAAGTGGGATAAAATTATCCACCAGTTTATGAAATTACACCTTTCTTTAATGGTGGCTGGTTTACTAAAGTGCTGTAGATGTCACTTATTCTGATCTCATTCTGACCTACTCTGACCTTAACAAAGTTTCTAATTTGGTAGCTATATGGTAAATTATTAGTTAACCTGGAAGAAAAGGTTGTTATGGCAATAGCTTTATTATGGGTAAAAAATTAGAGACAGCATTAGCTTTTGTTGAAAAGGAAATTAGAGAATAGGGAGAGAATTAATATCATTAATTATATTCTTCCAGGAACAGCCTTAGGACTTATCTATAAAAAACCCCAAAACTATCAATAATTATCCACACAAAAGTTAATGCCATTCTCCAGTTACATGTATAATAAATACATTGTGAGATATCTTCTTAATCTCCTCTAGGATATGAAAGGATTTAATTTGTTTTTTGTTTAAGTGGTGACCTTTACTATTTTTCTCTTAAATTTCAGAAAACTTGATAGAAGAAAACAAGAAAACTAGGAGTAGCTTAAACACGGAAAAATCAATCCTTCCTTAGAGCCTCTCAGCTCACTGGCATAAGACAGTGGTTTAGTTTATATTAAAAATATTTCTTCATACACTTGGAAATGTATAATGAGGAAATTTCATGTGTCAGTATTAATAATTTAGTGTTCTGTGTGGATTTGAAACTAAGACGTTTAAAACCTGAAGGAGATCAATACACTTCTGGTGGTATGAAGCTTTAAAGTTTGGGCGTTTGGACAGACAGTGGATTGGATAGCTGATAACAGATATAAGGAAAGAGTTGGATGATCCACCTAAATGAATGCACAGTATTACAGTCCATCCCCTTTTACAGTTCAAGATAATTAAGAACATGGGGAAAAAATTGTTTTCCATCTAAAATCAGTGGAATGGATGATGAGTAGTTTGACTCTTTCCCATTTACATTCGCCATGTGTTCAGGGTCAGCTTGGCTTCTTCATTCTTCTAAGCAGATGCTGCAAAGTAAATATTATGCAAGCTTTTATGGCACGTATTGTAAATTCCATTCTGATGGGAGAAGGGTGAGTTATGTGTTACAAAACAATATGTATCAAAATTGTTTTAATTACATCTATTTCTATAATTGCCAGTGTTGCAGACACTTTCACAGCCTCCACAGACAAAATGGATGGAAACTGTATATGTTAAGTATATTAATGAACTGATGAAAAGGAGAAGACATAATATCAGGAGAACAGGCAGAGATATCTTCAGGTGTCAGACTGGCTAAACACATGCTGAACTGACTAATTGCAGGCTGATAGATTTTAGCATGTTATTGTTAATGAAGCATAAAGCTACACCGTGAAATGCATCTTCTCTCTCTCTTTCACCCTCAAAATATGAAAAGGAAAAAAAGGTACCCATGACTGGAAGAAGAATCTGTGGAGGAGGCTGAAGTGATGAATGGTATGAAGATGGATGTCAAATAGAGTGAGTATACCAATAGGTGAGAATGCAGGACTGTCCCTGAGAGGGCAGTGGAAGTTGAAGGAAACTGTATCTAACAACACTGAAACATCTTACCAGCAGCAATGTGTGTTATGTCTGCATGAGATTTAATTCTGGGTACAAATTTTTCACAAAACTCCTGCTTTCCATTTCACCTCCAATTACGATTGCTGGGCATTCATTTTTGAAAATAATAACAAGTGAAGAGGATTCTTCTCCCAGGTGCCTTTTTGTAGTGACAAGGATTCAGATAATTAACTTTTGCATTGTATTTTCCTTTTTCATACACAGAGTTTCTCAATCCATCCTGCCAGTTCTTCAATATCAAGAACTTGCAGTCTTTATGGTATAAATGCAAATAATGACCAGTGTGACAGGAAGACAATGCATGGGATGTTTAATGGAGAAATATTCACTGTCTGAGCTTTCCTGGCCAGGTGAATTGAGGAAAATAAATAATTATGTGCATTTAGTGTGGAGGAGACAGAGTGCCCCTTCCTGCAGATGTTCAGCTGGCTTCCTTAGGATGGATGAGGTGAGCTTTTGATGAAGAAAACACTGAATTTTTCAATTCTCTATTTTTCAAAGTTGAACTGTGGCTTCATAGAAAAGATGTAGTGCTGATTCACATTCCCAAAAGAAAAGCACTGAGAAAAAAGCAGATTTCTAAGTGCCTTTTGGGTGTACCTTGGGGTGGCAGTGACATTGTAAGCACTCCCCACACAAACCATGGTCTTTCCCCTTCTTCACTGATTTGCTCCTGGGGAAAATCTTCCACTGTGAAATGCCTTTGTGAAGGTGTATAAAGAGGTCTATTTCCTGTTCTCACTTCAGCTGTTTGAGCACAAATACCTAGAAACCTGGGCTAAAACACATGCAGAAAGATGCTACTTGCTTTTGCTCTCTGATATCAAAGTTAACTGATATACTGACATTGAGGAAAATTAATCACAATCTTTTAGAAGGAAGGGATAAATAACCTATCCAGCCCCACAGTGCTGGCTGGCAGGATTCTGCCCAGCCCCAGTATGCTGCCTGATAACACTTATTAACACAGAATCACATACCTTAAACCCCCCAAAAAGTATGAGCCTATGTAGTATGTAAGCACTGTTTGAAGCAATTCTTGAACACAGTCAGTGTTGCATGCACGATAAAAGATTTTCATCGTCAGGATGGTGACACATTATTGTCAATTATGTATCTTTCTGCTTAGCTGCATTCCTGCTGAATTTTGTTTTAATACAGAAATGAGCTATAATCAATAACTTGTCAAATTATTTATTCCTAATGGACTAGTAAAATCCTAGCCAAAAGATTTTGACATTACTCTCTGAATAAATTATCTGAAATACATATTTCTATTATTTGACCGGCTCTCTAGATTATTAAATAATGTTCAGTGAATAATTTATTCAACATTTTTCCTGTCAATCTCTGAATAATTTACTCATGAATACATTATTTTTTATTATTCAGCCAAGTATATTTCCAGCATCCATGGCAATGTCTTCGTCGTGTAAAAGCATGGAGATCTCTGGAAAAGGAGATAAACTTTTAACTAGCGTAACTTAACTTCTTTGAGTTAAACATTTTCATATGCCCAAGTGCATAATTAAATGAATCCATTTTTATCTCTCTCCCTTAATTTAATGAGCAGTTTTCTGCAAGTCTTTAACTCAATGATCCCTACTATTTTTATTGAAAACCTTGCACCGTTGCTATCTTGCCCCTGTTTGTTTTTTTCATGTCTCCAACACCATTCAAAAAGACTTTGGTTACTTTAATTTGTGTGCTGAATATATATAATGAGGTAAATATTTACATTGCTTGCCTTTTTCTGTTGACCCAGGTATTTTGAACATAATAGCTACATAAATACATAGTGAATAAACGCAGGTCTGTGACATGCAAACACGACTGAAAAGGAATGAGCTGATAAAAATGCAGTCCTGACAGAGGAAGAGAAGTGTGAGATGATTGCAAAGAAAGACTGAAGAGGCAGGCCAACTACAGGTGTGTTGTGGAATATCTGTATCTATTTACCAGATAGAAAAATGTTCCAGTCATCCACACTGGATCAACGATGAAATGAAATGGCTGGAAGATGGACAATCCCACCCCTTCCTACAGCACCCATCCTGCAGTTCCCATCCTGGCAATGGGAGCACGAGGTGAATTTGGGGATCTTATGGCTGCAGTACAGTGGCACCTATTCCTCTGCTCTCTTGAGTCAGAATGGGAAACTTAGACCTGCTTTGA
Organism: Trochalopteron elliotii; assembly: GCA_024734555.1. NCBI lineage: Eukaryota > Metazoa > Chordata > Aves > Passeriformes > Leiothrichidae > Trochalopteron > Trochalopteron elliotii. The sequence continues at coordinate 1,565,521 of JANPWX010000183.1, read as the reverse complement.
TTACTCTGCAGCTCAAACAGCACTTTATTCTTTCACTACGTAGCCATTTGGGATGGAAAGTAATTTTGGATATGTGACTCACGGCTCTCCAGAATGTATAGCACGGATAGCTACAGCTAATAAAGGCAAACTGGAGGGCAGGAGTAGTACCTCAAATCAAAATCTAGATGCTGTTTCAGTTCCAGTTTAGCAATTGCTTTTAAAAGAGTCTGGTCCAGAGACCAGAGCCAGCACAGACAGTGATACCCTGGGCATGAATGAGGTGAGCAATAAATCTTCATTTCTAGCAGTAAGTTTTAGGGAGTTTGAAACTATGTCCACTGGTCAATACACAATGCCTACAGATGCAGAGCATGAATTTAAGCCTCTCCTAACTCCACCTCACCTCATTTCCACATTTAGGAAAGCAGGTCTCAGATTTTACTTGCAAATTGCCAAAGACCAGGAATTTGGCTAATTGCCAAAGGTACTTCCTGGAATTATCTAACCTAATTGGTAGTTTCACTTCTGACAGCAAAATTCCTTGACTTTCAGGCATGCTAAGAATGTTTGGAATATATGAGTACCTAAACCCAGAATTTTAATGGCACCTGGGGGCTCTTAGGGTCACACTTGCAACTCTGAACAGTACTGCATACCATGCTGTTACTAGAACAGTAATACTGCCTTCACATCCTCTGTAGACTGAAGAAGTAAGGACTTAATCAAAAAAGCATGATTCACACCTGGATTTTAGGGCCTAAAGTAGGTGACTGGAGGGAAACTTGGAGTTGCTGCTGTGCATTTGAAACCTGGGGGTAGGTCTGTATTTTATTTTAACATGGAGTGGACGTGCTGTCACCCTTGCTTGATTTAGATTGAAGGATATGTTGAGGTAAAGACCTGGGGATCTAGGCTTGCACTACCAAGTTTGAACCTTTCTACCTGCTGTTAGAGAGGTTGACAAAACCATGGTGTATAGGCTGCTCTTTCCAGGGAAAGAAGAGGCAGGAGGAGTGTTTTAAAGAAATGGGGGAGGCCTGTCACCATTATTTCCGTTTCAATCCATTGGCCAGCTAATGCCAACTGTATGAAAAATTCAGGAACCAAGAACTGCTTCAGAATAGGCTAAGACTTCAACAGGTTTTGGGAGAAGATAGCCATAGGCTCCATGAACAGGAAGAGCATCCTGATCTGTGCTATAGAGGCAACACCAAGTGTGGAAAACAAGGCCAGGGATGGATGGCAGAGTGCAGCAAAAAGTCTCCTTATGGCCTGTGCTGGAGCTAGCCACAAAATAGTGAAGCAGAAACAAAAGACAAGCCCTGTTGCTGTGCTTTGTCCACGAAGATCGTTCATGGAATCATGGTTAGCCTGTGTGTTGTACTGAAAGGAACTAATTCCCATTTATGTTCCCATAATGTGTATGTGATTTTGTAGAATAGTTTTTTTTTCTTTCAACCACTCTGTTCTATTCTTTGGGGAGTTTTTCACCCTTTAACTACATCCTAACTTTTGTCATACTGTAATACTTAGTTCTTGTTTCTGCCTTGATTTGTTTTAATTCTTAATGCCTCAAAGGTCATAAGGTTCATTATTTGATTATTCATGGAACCACTGGGTAGGGAAGCTGCAATTTAACAATTAAGAACTGTTGTAAAGTCCAGTGAACTCAGTACCTCCTGCTTCTGTAAGATTTCCTATAACATCAGCAATGGGAAAGGAGTAAAGGAATTTTACCTAGTGGGGAAAAAGGAACTCTTCCAGAATAAAGTAAAGAAATAATTTATTTTATTTTTTTGTATTTCATTTTATTTCATTTTCCCTAGGGGCCAGTTTTTCAGAATAGCCTCTCTGAATAGTGGTAATAACAAATTAAATCAACATTCTCTTTTCTATCTTTGTTATTTGGTTTTTGTTACTATGACTTTGTTCATCTTCCCTATGAGGAAAACTATAAAAACTAATCTTAATACAAGATTTTACAATGTTTATTGAGTTGCTTTTTAAAAATTTTCTGAGCTTGTAAAAGTATAATTATCGTATCCTAATAATTATAACAGACGACATTTCTCTTCCTCTTCACAGTGTTTGATCTAAACTGAAAATTTCTGATCTTCTTGTCAAAGACAGAGCTGTTTTCTTGGGAATATTTTGAACTTTGATGAAAGTTTTATGACACTTCCAAAAAAACATGCTGCTCGTTAAAGTTTTATAGCGAGAGAGCTCTATCTGCATTGTTTTGAAATTGTAAATATCACATAATTGTCATCAATGAGCAGCTGATGAAATACCTGTTCCCAGAAGCTTGTGTCTGCAGACGGGAGTTTGGTCACAGAAGAATAGATGCTTTGGCAGTCCCAGGGCTCCAAGACAAGGCTGTTTTCATTCTGTCTTGGTGTTGGTCCCAAAAGTCATGCCATGATGAAACTAATGTTTAATTCGTAACATTTTGTGAGGCTGTTGCAGAGGAAATGGATTTTGTAGTCTTTAAAAATCTTATTCACTTTCTCTCTGCCCCATGAGATACCAGGAGATTAGTGTCCCATTAGTTTACTTCATCCAGTTTTTATGAGTCAAAACTTACACATCTGTCTTTGGATACTAGTGGATAGCTGTGATTCCTCAGTGATATGAACATTAGCTGCAGAACTCTTTTATTGTAGGACATACAGCTCACACAACTGCAGCTGACACAAATGCTAATTCCCCTTAATATTTAAGCCTTGGAGAGTCTTTAAAACAAACAGACAAGAAGACTTTAAATGTGTATATATATATTTTTAATATTTAAAAAAACTCACTTGACACATTAATTTCAAATCTCTTGGTGTGTATTGCAGCTTTTCTTATAATTGTGGAGAAAAAATACCCTGTTCAATGAAACATGGTTTCTTTTCAGAGGCACTCGAATAATTTGACTCTCAGACAACACAAGGTTTTATCTTGTCATTATGAAGACTACGTGAAGATATAAAGATGTTACTCAGACAAATTGGTTTTTTTTTTAAGACACAGCCTAATTAAAATCAGAACATTATTATTTAATATCATCTAATTAGAACAGATACATTTTTCTTCCCTTCTAGCTGCATGAGGAATGCCTGTTTCCCTTCTAGCTCCATGGGATGTGCACACACTTGGAGGAAGCAGCAAGCCAGGTGAGTTAAATGGGAGCCAGAATATTTCACCTCACATGGGATGCACAATTCAGGTTCAGATAATTGTTTTGTTTTGGCTTGGTTTGGTTTTTTTTCCTGAATCACCTCCTGCAGGTGTGCTTTTTGTCTTTACTGACAACGTAGGGAACCTGGGAAAATTGTGTCTGAACTGAGCCAAGATGACTGTCTGGCACAAGCTGGTGTGAATAACTCATGCACTCATAAAAGTAGAACCTAGATGTTCATTTAAGCATTATTTAAAAACAGTGATGATCACAATATTATTACAATCTGTATCAATATTATGATTGATACATCATAATACCTGTACAATCTGATCACAATATTATGTACAATCTGTATGTGAAAGTTATGTACACAAAAGCATTGGAGTGATGATAAACTTGAGAAAGACAGATTTAAGGAAATGAGGAAGCTCATAAGAAAGCCCTAAGGAAAAGTAAACTCCTTGGATTTGGCACTTCTTCTACTTAAGGAAACTGTAGTAGTGTCTCAGGAGGTGTTGTGGTACCAAAAAAATGTGAGAATAGGATAACTTGCATAGCTAAATAATAAATTTCAAGCAACTGAACTGAGAAAAAAATCTTTCAAAAATCTGAGTCACTGTAGCCAACAGACAGAAAAATAAAATAAAAATCAGTAGGAGTTGTGAGAAACACAAGAAAAATGAAAACAAGTTTTCAAAGTAACTAATGAATAGAAATTAAGCCTATCTATAAATACATATATTAAAATAGGTAGATACATTAGAATTGATGGATAAAATGCTATTTTCCTAGTAAAGGTAAACAATTATCAGAGATTGCCAGGAAAAAAGGCAAAACCAAAGCTCAGGGAAGACTGATGCTAAGCCTTAAGTTACTCTGACAGAACTCAGCTATGAAATGTCTGAAGACCTACAGTTTTAAATGACCATGACAAATCTGAGAAATGCTCTGAAATAAGCCAACCATTTCCTACAAATATATATATATATATATATATACACCCACACCCTTGTTTAGTAGTGATTGAGTTAAGATGTAACAACAGGAAAAACAGGGGATGATGTGACTGTTCAAGAAGTAGACAGGTCACAAGGTGTGAAGGGTTGGGCAGTAAAGGGATGAAGGTGAACCAAGCCCAGGGAAGACAACTGTAATTCAAAAGAGCTGTTTTTGCAACTAGAGAGGGTAACACAAAGGAAAACAGGGTCTGAATGTAAAGTAATGTACACAAGGTACAAAATTAGAGAACAACTTCTAGGTTTTCACACTGACTCAACTCAGCTTGTTGTTGTTGTGGAAACCTAAGAAAAAAAATCCTTTGCTGAAAGCAGCTTCAGGAAAAAAAACCCAAACAATATTAGAATGCATAAAGGCAGAATGGAAGCAAATATTGAGGAAAATGGTATAATATATGTTTGTAAATGAGTGCTGAAGTTTTATTTGAGTTATAGTGCTCATCTCTCTAAATATTGAAAATTATTTGACTCACTGAAGTATTCTCTTTTATGAAAAGAGTTTGAAAAAACTGATAGTACTATTTTACAGAAGAAATAAACAGTGCAGTTGGCAGAACACTGGCTTATAATTCATTTACTTATTTAAGTATTTAAATACTGAATTAGAATTTAAATATCTACACTACAAGTATTTTGCAATAAATATTATAAAACTCATTTTAGAAACACAAATGTGTTTCCACAATGACAAACACCTCTAGGAGCTGATAGCTTTCCTTGTAATGACTGCAACTTTAAATAACGAAATTCTTTCCTGTTCTTTTCCTTAAATTTGGCATGTCAGAAGCATCCACTTACTAACAAAAATGCTGAAACCTCTAAGTATTGAAAATTGTTGCAATTGCAATACCATAGCTCCTGGTTGGACCATTTTGTATTTGGTAAAATGGGGGCCAGAGAAATGTGAGAGGTAGATTTGTGTTTCAACCTCAGGTTATAAGACATAAAACCATTCATGAGCATGGGAGCCTGCTTGAATCATGTTTATCTTCTGGTTAGGGGATCTGGACATTGCCATTGGTAATTATTACAGCTGCCTAATGAAGCACAAGGCTACAAAAAACGGTGAGTAAATTAAAATCTAAGGATGCAGAGCACCTTCACTCAACACAGGAATACCTCATTGTAATTAATTGTATTTTCAAAGGAAATAGTGTGGCAATGTTATGATAGAGGCACTACCACTGCTCTTGATGGGCTTGGCCTTGTCCAGTGGCAGGTCTGTCTTGGGGCCAGCTGGCACTGGCTCCATCAGGCACAGGGAAGGCTGCTGGCAGCACCTCTCAGAAGCCACCCCTCTAGCATCCCTCCAGGTACAAAAGCCTTGCCATGCAAACTCAATACTCACATCATATCTTATAATACAAGTACAATTATTTGACACATTTACTGTCAAATAAGAAAAAAATCTTTAAAAAATCCTGACTTGTACGGATAAATTTAAATGTTTTACTTTCATGTCCTTTTTTTTTCATTATCTTTTTCTCCAAGACAGACTAGGAACAGTCTTCTGTTCTCTCCATGCCAAGTCCCATCAATGGGAGTTAGGGCTGGTTTGCTAATTCAGGTGCAGCCTTGCTGTAAGCAGTGTTGTGCTGCAGGCTTAGGAAGGCTTTTCCCCTCAGGTCTGAAGGGCTTATTGAAAAAAGAAATGAGGAGCTACTTAACTCCTCCAGCTCACTGCTGTAATTAAAAAAATATGATGTTTCAAAAAACCAATTTGAAATTCTATGAACTATGTTTGCTTGCCACTTGAAGGTAAAGATAAACACTAGCTGCTTTGTTTCCAAGGCTTGACACAGCCTTTGTATTCCATCTTTGTGACCTTTTCCAAGCTCCTAATGATCTCAGCTAAATGATTCTTATGCTGCATTATATTGTATCTGCTGCTTTTGACAAGAGTGACTAAAAAAAAAAATACTACTATAAAAACTCAACTCCTCTATAAATATTACACAATGGGTGTGTCACAAATAAGAAATAATGTCAGCTTCATGAAAAATGCAAAATTAAAAGAGGATGAAGTACCACATTACTGCCTCTTAGCCTAGAACATGAAGTTTACAGAAATCTGCTATGTAGCTTACGAGGGTGAGGTGCCAACACATGTAGAGACTGGTTGTGGTTGAAGTCATACATTGACTCAGTGAATCTTGGGCATTAATGCTGCAGTGCTTCCAAAGCATCCTCTGTAGGATATCCACACAGAGATGTGGGATGAAGTGGTAATGTGAAATGAAACTTGTCACTCAAAAACTGCTCCAGTCTACACTGAAGCATCAAAATATTGATTTTATTTTCAGAGATGCTGAGCATCAGCTTGACTAAATAGAAACAATATTGTGAAACATCACTGAAATTAAAACAGCAAGTTGAACCTACAAGTTTAAATACACACAGATATACAAAGAACTCAGTTCTCTGAGGCATAAAAGGAGGAAGAAAAGTAGGGGTAGATGTTCAACCTGTGTTTAGAAGTTTGGCATCCACTGTAACCAGTGTATTTTCCTATGTCTAATGCTTAGTGTCTTGTGAGATACCCACTTGTAGTCCGTATGATCCTCCTGTTATCCTGCCTACTTTTACATATTAAGTGTTATGTAAGACATTTGACATTCTACTTCAACATAGAAATTGTTGGGGAAGATGAATCAGGGAAACCTTATAAATATGATTGCTTAGCAAAAGATTCTGAAAATATGAAACTTATAATCGAAATAGAAATGAAAGCTTGCTTTGAGTTGTAGGATACTGAGCCTTAGTTACTATATCACCTGAAAACAATAGTCTAGCCAGCTGAAGGAGAATCCCTCTTGATTGAACAATACCCTTCTGCTGACTAAGGAATCCAAAGGTCAATGTAGCAAAAGAGAATAGTCTAAAGAGTAGTTTTTAGAGTTTAAAATATAACACAGTATGGTAATGTAGTAGTTCTTATAGGCTATGTGTAGATTCTATAGGGTTTTGTGTCATGTACTGGTTGGTTAGTGTAAATTAGAATATTCAACACAAAAGGAGATATAATGTATTGTAACAAAGACCTCACTCTCTCTGACTCTCCTCCTCTCTTGCTCTCTCTCTAACTCGCCTCCTCTTTGCTTTCTCTCTTAGCTCTCTTGCCCCTGCGCTCCAACCCCTGCCACCTCTCTCTGGCTCTCTTGCTCTCTCCTCTCTTACCTCTTACCCTCTTGTTCTCTCTCCCTCACTCTTTGGGACTTCCCTTCAGCCGAGGCTGGTGGCTGAAGTCAAGGCCCTTTTTACCCACGACCCTTGCAATAAAACCACATGTTCTAGAATGTCTCAAGTTGGCAGAGTTCTCTCTCCCTGCCGTCCACGGATGCTCCTACAAGAAATGAAGTCTATTATAACTTCAAAATAATGAAATAGAAACTAGCACTTGAACATTTAAATTTTTAATACAATTCAAAGTGAAGAAAACTTGTGGTTGTTTACTTAGGACTAAGTTCTGCAGAAATCAGCTTGCAGTTTCACTATTAAAAATTACTTAAAGTGAATTTCAGAAGGAAACTTGAGTTAGGATTTGATTTGAAACGATTAAGTCTCTTAAATCTTGTGAGGGTTACAATGGCTAAATAATTTCATTCCCCTTCTGCCCTCTTCCTTTTTACCCCCAGCAAAGTGATTTGTGTAAATGACTTCATAAGACAAGTGGGCACAGAGTGGGATCACTCACTTCTATGCTGAGACTCAAGAACTGCCAGATTCCTACCAAACTACAAATGCAGAGACCATGCTGAGGAGTATATCATGAAGAATTCAATTACAGTAGACATTTTTTTTGTTTGTACCTCTTAGAATGAATTTATTTTTAATCGGGACTTGTTGTCACTGCTGTGTACTTAATGTGCTGAAAAGATTAATATTGGTGAGTTTAAAACTAGCTGGCTTGTGACAGATTCATGGTTGTTAGAATTGCAGTTGTAAATAATAGTAATTTCAAAAAAAATTACTAGAATGTGCATGTGTATATAATATAGAATCCTGATTTTGGACATAGGTCAGACCAGTTAGTGTATTATAGATATCTGATTGGAGTGAAATAACCCAAACTCTGGCTATGCTAGGGCATGCACTGTTCCCATTTGAAACACATGCCTAATTTCCCTTTTGGCTGCAGACAGAAAATGAGGGTTATGCATGATACATGCCCCAAACCTATCTCATTATAAAGTCAGAGTATGATCAGGAGATGGAACAAGCCTTTGGGAGAAATGAATTTTCCAGTAACATAGGTTTTGTCTCTGTGCACCCTCTGCTTATGGAAGTTACTTCTGGGGGTAGCTGCTACTGTCAGTGGATATATTTTTTTAATTTATTTATTTTTTTTAAAGATAGCATCATTTCATACAAAACCAGCACCTTGTGCTGGGGCAATCATGAGTCAGTGAATGTTTGAAATTAATGCCACCACAGTGTTGTCTGGTTATGCACAGGGGTTTTTTTGTTGGAAATTCCCACCTTTCTGCAGTTGGGAAGGAGACCACTGAGCTAGAAGTTCATTCAGAGGGGCCCAGGAGAGTAGTTTTAAATATCATGATCACACAGCAAAAAGGTTTTGATCAGAGCATGGTATTCAAGACTGAAAATTTAGACATGCATTTCTTCACTTTTGATGTTCTGCATTTTCCTATGGAATTGGATACTAAAGTCCTTCAGGAGTCATGGTCAAATAAATTTTTGAGCAGTTATCTCTGTGAATGTCACCTAAAAAAATTTGGAAGGTTAAAAGAAGGATATAACATTTTTTCTTTGTTATAATGTTACTTCAAGCAAAGGTATACATGTTTCAGAAAATTGAATGGTTTGCAATTTCCAAGGATCTGTTATTCTCCTAGTCGTCATCTTAACCTTGAATTTCAAGGGATAATCAGTCTGAACCACATTATTCATTTTAATCCTTCTTCCTGATTTTAAAATAGGGGTAGTCTAACAACAGAACTAGAGTACACCAGAAATTATATGCAAACTTTTAACTAACCAAGAGAGTTGTCATTTTAAAATCTGACCATTAAACATTACAACACGTTCTCCCTGATTGTTAAAAAGGATTTTTGAGAGAGTTCAAATAAAATACTGTTCTAGAAATTAGTTCATTGTAAGAAGTAGAAGAGTAGTCGATGTGTTGTATAATAATATGTTCCAGACTGTCGCTGTAGAGAGGGACAAGACACATTTTTAACAAGCAGCAATAGCAATCTTTATTGTTCACAGCTAATATTTATATGGTTTCTAAAAGCATCATGTTTAATTCTAATTGGTTAGTAACTTTTTACTACTCAGTTCATTGGTTAATAGTTGCTCATGTACATGCTCACTAAATGCTTTGTTCCTGAAAGATGTTTATTTTTTTTTTTTTTTCTCATAGGTACAAGTTCATTCTCATGGGTACAGATTCCTTTTCTCACTGGTGCAGGCTGGTCAAGTCAAAGACAAAGTCACTTGTGTCTGTGAGGCCTTCAGGCCAGCTGTTAGCTGTCACACCAGACTTTGCTACATTTAGCCTGTGGTTCTGTGAGTGCTTTCTGGTATGTTGTGCATGTACATATATGTATATATCCTATGCCTCAGGGATGAGGATGATTAGCAGAATACAATAGTGGCTGCTCTTGCACAAGTAGTAAATATCTTTCCTCTCACAGAATAATCTTGTAATTTAGTGCTTGGCCATGTCACAGCAGTTTAAAAGCAGTATAGATGCACTCAGTATGACAGAACCATCTGTATTCTTGGGAGAATATAATTGTGATGGCTTTATTATTATTTTTGTAACCACAGTAATCTATATTCTTCAGCAAATTTGCATCCTGATAAATTTGGACTTAATTATCAGTTTGCCTCCATGGCTTATAATATGGATCATATTTGCTACATAATAGAGCTTTAATGAGTGAAGATAATAAATCAGAAAATCTATGGGTTTTGCAAACTCGCATTTTCTCTTATGCATTCTTCTGATTACTGTTGATCAATTTTTTTACTATTTCTCTATATACTGTATGTTCAACATCACTCAACTATCAACGTATTTGATGGGGAAGACATTTGCCCTTAGCTGTAAAAGGAAATTAAAATATGTTTCTTAGAGTGATGAGGGGCAGAGAACAAGGCTAAAGTTTGTTGCTCTGCAAATTGCAGTGGTTTCGAACAGGAGAAAAACACAGCCCTGGGGGGAGGGAAGAAAAAAAAAAAAAAAGAAAACCCCAAAAAACAGTGCAGGAAGGCATGAGACTTCACAGAAAGAAATTCTTTCTGCTATTTCCCTGAAAAAAAACCCTCTGGATTAAAGATGTTCTGCTCCAGGATCAGGTAGAAGACAGAGAGCAGCGCAAACTCTTGGGGAAGGTGGAAAAACTTCTTGTGGTGTCTGAAAAGATACATGATATATTAATTGGTTTAATTGCAGTGGAATTAAATGAGATTTCTATTTTGAGTTATTATCTTTCAGGAGACAGTATCTGAGAGTGATTTATAAATCTCAATGAGTTAAGCATGAAGCTGAGAAAGCTCATTAGCACATCATTTACAAAGGCACATTTTTTTAAGTTGAGGAAACTATGGCTTGCTCCTCAGCGAACTATCCAGTAAAAAAAAGAAAGCTAAAACAAGTTAAAATAAAATCATGGACTTCAAGACTTGATGTTACTGAGAAAAGCAATAATCCTTGAAGAAGGATTTAGGAGAATTGGAATTTTAGAGACTTGTTTGGCATCAGTTTCCATTTTTTTACCACCTGTAACTAAGTAGCCATATCACTGCTACCTGGAAAGGAACCAAGTAATTTGTCTCCACATGAATTGTTTTTGAGAAAACACCAGAGTTCATTAGAGGCAGCTGAAAAAAAGCATTTGTCATGTGACTTTTACAGATGGGTGGGTTTTATCTGCTGATGGTTTTTACACCTTTTTATATCAAAGGGACATGACAGGTGGGATGTATCCTCTGTGGGGCTCTGTTCCAGGACTTGAAGGATGTATTATTGTTCATTGAAATAGGGTCTCGTTGGGTGTGAAGTTACTGTTGGCTAACAATCCTACCTTTTTCTGCATCTCAGACCTACAAATTATGGGGAACTGCTACAGAGTGTGTGAATGTTTCTTAGCTGCCCTTTTCTCTCACAACTACAGCATAATAACTGCTTGTGGAGGTAAGTGACTCCAACTTAATCTCTACAGGAGGGTAGAATTGGGTCTGACAGGACTGTTTGATGACTTATGTGAAATTTCATATGTGGGAATTATTTAAATTCTTCTTTCATTCTATTTCATTGCATTCTCTTTGCTTGACTGGATATTGAGAGTACTAAAGGTGTTACCTGATATGCTGCTGCTCTTCAGCTTATCTCCAAAGAGCTCAGCACTGAACTCTTTTGTCTAGGCTGCTGTGGAGCCGAGCCAAATTGTCCAGAAATCCCTGCCCTAGTCTTGAGAGTTTCCACTTTTGCTTCTAAACAGTGAAAACGAACTGTGTTCCCCAAGTCTTTGTGTGCCCTTTACACTGACTGTACAGACTCAGCTTCATTTTACTAGTTCACTGGGAAATTGTGGTGGATGGAGTTTGGGCTTGTCTGTGTTTTTTTGGCTTTTTTGTTTTGCTTTGTTTTGTTTTGGTTGGCTTGTTTGGGTTTTTTGGTGGTTGTTTTGGGGTTTTTTTGGTGGTTGGTGGGGTTTTTTTTTTTTCGGTTATTTTTTCTGGGTTTTTTTTCTACTCTGTGGGCAGGGAGCACAGTCTATATGTTATCCTTAGATTCAACAAGAACCTCACGAAATATGTTCTACAAAGCCTAGCAATAGATACTTTGTTGGGAGCTCTAACTCCTACTGCTTTTGTGTAACAATAAGCTACAGCACTGGAGCCTTGCCTTAATTTGAGATGCTTATAAAGTGTGATGAAATTAAAGAGAAAACAAAGGAACACTTAGCTGAGCTGTGGTGGTGCTGAGTGATCTTCTGTCATGACCCCATTGAAAAGAGGAAATTGCTGGTAGGTGAAGCGCTGCAACAAAATCATTGACAGCAGAATATGGGAAGCTGAGTAGATGTTTATTAAAATGAACATGTTGGAGATATAACTGAAGTATGGATTGTACTATTGAGTCAGGTAAAGGCAGTCACTGTCAGCAGAGCATGCAAGATTTGAAATACAGGTATGCAGTAAATCTTAATTCCTGTGCTGGAAGGATTATCATTTTTTGAAGAGAGGGTTGTTTTGCCTCTGTAACAATTTAAGAAGCACATAGTAATGTGGCCTTCCTTTTCATGCAGTTTCTAAAGCCCATAAACTCCATAATGCACAAAATAAAATGTCAGGAGACCCTTTTAAGTTTTTTGATGTTTTTCTTTTTTTCTTGTGTGTTTGTTTGTTTGTTTTCCATTGAGTTTGTTTTTACAATGAATTTCAGATGCTGAATGCTTTTTAAAAATGATTGAAACAAGTTCTGTTAACTGCAACTTGTCAGTGAGGGAGGCCTTTCTAGAGATTCCCTAATGGCTCTGGTGATTGTACTTCCTTTTATCTGAAATGTACCAGTGAACACATCTGAAATGGTCATGCAGGAAGTCTTGCATCCTTTTTTTTTTGTAATCCTGGGAATTAGATACAGCTTTTTCTACCCTGAGATCCTGGCACAATGTTTCTGAACAAATAGAAATGTTCCGATTTATTTTGAGAACAAACATAAAGTGTTGTGTCTATATAAAGTTATGAAAGTTGATGTTAAAAATCCCTCAGTTGTGCTCTTTCACTTTATCTCTATTTGCTGAAAGTGAGCAGTTTTGGTTATATCCTGAAGGGTAAAAATCCACACCTTGAAGCCTTTGGTACAGCATACTTGTTTCTCATGTATCCATAATATACAAAGGAATTTTGTATCCTTATAACCAGGAAATACTTTGAAGGCACACTCTGGGATTTGGAATATAATAGCAAATTCAGTTTTACTTTGATATTTCATTTCATGACAGCCACAAGAAATATCCTAAAGTAGCTGTCCTCTTTGAAGAGGAGAGTGGATTCCCAACAACAGATGCATTTTTTGCAGTGCTCCTGCCAAGTATGATTTGGGTAGCACTGTCATTAGCCTTTTTTCTCCCAGTTTATGAATTGTCTCTGGCATTGTGTTCTATAATTTTGTTGTAGCTCAGCATGGCTTTGGCTAAAACTTACGCTGGAGCCTCTTCTTCTTGATTAGAGTTGCTATTATTATTTTTAATGCCTAATTACTGACAGAGGAACTTAGTTTCCTTGTTGTTCCCTCCTATGGTTAAGTCTTTTTTGATGAAATTCAGACTTCCATCTGGCATGGACTAGTGTAACTCCATAAAAGTCAGTGTTGATTTACACCAGAGGGAGGAACCTTGCTCACAAAATGGCTGGGAGTTCTTATCCTCTTGAGTCAGTTTTTTGTGTTTTCATGGGGTCCATTCTGTGTTGTTTTATGCAACAGAAATAATACAAAGATTTAATGTTTCTCTCATTTTCTTTGTCTCCTCATGGGATAAGTACCACTGTGGCATTCTGTGAGTACACATGGGAGTTTTAGCAGAATGCAATTATGGTGGTTTCGTGACTAACACGTGGAATTAATTTGTGCAACTGGCACAGCTTTTAGCTGCTCTTCTTCATGATGCAGAGAAACATTCCTATGTTCTGCTTTACCCTTCTGAAACTGGAGGCAGTGCAGCTGCCATCACCAGGGCAAGAGAGCAATCTTATAAGTTCAGGGGTTTTCTACAGATAAAAAGTGTTCAAAATTTCATTTCATGGCAAGCCTTTAAATTTCAGTGGTTAAGCTACCTTGGAAAAATGTGAATGATTACCCTAGAAATAAGAGTATCATAATAAAGTAATTTGATTAAATGTTAACTAGTACAGTCAATCTTTTGTTATTCGAGAGGACTCATATTTGGTTAGAAACTTTCATGTTTTAGTCTGCTTGGCTGTTAGTAAAAAAAAAAAAGTGGCTCTGTTCCCTTCTCATTTTCAATTTTTATGTATTTTGAAAGTGGAACACCAAGATTTCATTTTTTTTTCAATCTTTTTCATGCTTTGCCTGATATTATTAAATCAAGGGGTTTTTTTAATAGATAAGCATTTATTAATTAAAATTTGACATTTTTGGGGTTTTTCACACTACAAAATGTACATTTGTACTGTATGCTGCCCTTTACCTTTTTTGTCTGCTCCACAATTCAGTATTTTCTATGTGTACTGTACCAGCGTGTTCAAAGACTTAGCAAATGCAATAAGAAATGTAACAGCATTATTGTGAGAGAGAAAATAGGACTTCAATACAACATTAACTCTGTTAATATTTTACTTGCTAAAGCATATGTCAGCAGAAGTGAGTTTACCTTCTAAAAATTGTATCAGAATTGCAGTGTTTGCATGGGCATGTGAATAAATTTTTGCAATTAGTTGGCACATCATTAAAACTAAATTGTATTAATATCTAGACACACTTAACACTAACCATTACAGAAATTCAGCAATTATCGCTGGAAAAATCAGTCACATTTTGAAGATAAATAGTAAATAGAAATATCATTTCTCCCTTTGATTAAAACTCAATGAAGCATCTTAATGTAGCCACTTGCACTTTATTTTACAGTTTACCAAATGGCTTTAAGAAGTGTAATCAAAGTTTATGTGCTTGCAGTAATGGCAGCATCCTTCTTATCTAGGCAATGGAACACTGGAGCATCAAATACTTATTCAGGATCTTACTTTCTCTGCAGGGCTCCTCTGATATCATTAGAAGCATTCAACCTAGAATGAAAGCAAGATTTGCAAAAAAAGATTTTCGACTTGTAAATGATTTTTTTTTTTCTTCCCTCAAATGACTTAACCTTCAGGTAACCCAGTAATTCATAGATGTCACTTTTGAATTCACTTTAGGGAATTTGAAAGGGGAAAAGAAAATAAGACTACTGGGCAGTGCCTATCAATCAGACATAGATCCCTCTAATATATTGCAGATTAGAGCACAAACCCTTTCTCTAGGCAATTAATTTGTGTGCAAATCTAGATGAAATTCAGCTTTAGAAATGTTTTAAGAACAGTAGTCATTAGCAATAATACAGAATATTTTTCTTAATATTGAGATACTGTGTGGAAAACCTCCAATCATTCTAAATGTTTTCATTTGTGTGAAGTATTTTGGTGGTGAAACTGAGTTACAGTAAAGCAAATCAATGAACTGAAGTCTGATTTCAGGATGATTTGTGTTACATTGTATTTGAAATATGAAAACATACTGCTCAGGCTTGGAAATTTTATACTTTTTAAATTCAGAATTCTGAAGTTCAGGGAGAAAAAATAAAAAAAAGTAAAGTCTCTATTGGCCAACATAATGTGCAATGTGCAATCTCAGTAGATCCTATGGCTGTCAAAATTTCATTCCCCAGCTAACTTGATTTCACCTGAGGATGTTTATTGGCACAAAACCAGTATATCTGGCATATGTGTTTAAAAAACCAAGGTAGACATGAAGAAATGAGAGACATAATGACTTATTGATGTTTTAGGGCATTTTAGGAAATGCTTGCAGAGAAGGAAGGGCTTCCTTTGTGATCTATTATTTTTTTTTCCAAAATTTCACTGCCTGAGGCATAATTAAAATATTCCACTGACATTAGACCTGGTAATTTATTCCCCCACCTACAGCTGAGATATGTGGCTGTAATTAGACTGGTGATGCAGTAATGGTTGGCAGCAGTTTGCAAAGCGTCTGCAAGGTCTTTTAGAGATGCTCTATCACAATTGAAATATTCTTTCTATTATCACTTTGCGTAGAAAAGTAGAAAACAAGAGGAATGGACTTCACTGCACACTAAGTTAACAATTTTATGTTCTCAATCTGTTCCTCTTATCTGTTCTGACATGGTGCTATTTCCACTAAGCTGAGTAAGAAAATACCAGCCTTAAAATTACATCTGAGTGGTAAGTACTGAGGAGGAAGAGGAACTGCTTATAGTAAGGGATAATGCACGCTGAAAGGTTTCTATTAGCTATCTGTGATAAAAATGAAAGGAAAAAAATATTTACCTACCACATGCTTATTCATAATTTGATCATAAAGTTTTATGTGTTTATTTGCTGCCTTTAAAAATCATTGTTCCTTGCTAGAATTTGACTGTAGAAGCCTTCAGACTCAGTATATTGACCTAAATCTGAGTCAGAAATGTTTGCCTGCACTCTCAGGTAGTCACAGTCATTTCAGTGATTTTGCTTCTCTTTGGGAGTCTGTCATGTTTTGCAACTAGAGGGATGTTTTGTTTTCCAGAGACAGTGCAGATGTTAAATACAGGAGTTTGTTTTGGTTGGGTTTTTCTTCCCCAGTACTACAGGAGCCTCAGACAACACTGTTATCCTTGATATCTTCTGCTTAACTGCTTGTTGAGTATTATCCACAAGTTCTAAGTCTTGGAGTTTTCTTCTGTGTCTTCTTGAGGTATGTTATGTAGTTTGATAAGCCACAATGAACAAAGACTGCAGTAAACTTCTGTCCTGGAACCTCAGTAGCTGGAGAAGAAAATGATAATTAGAAAATACAGACAGAGATTACTTCCTATTAAAATAATATATTAGTAATAAAGATTTTCCAAAGATTTTTGTTTTACTTCCTACCCGGGACTAAACCATAATGTAGATTAAGTCATGTACACTTAGTCAAAAAAATATCTGTGCTCATTCAGAGGCAAAACCCAAACATTTAATGTTTCTAGAAAAAAAAAAAAAAAAGAAATTTTATGTAAAAGATGCACCTGTAGCAAATAGGTTATTAACAGAAAAGGTTTTGAAAACAGGAAAGGTCATAGAACTCTTTCAAAAGTGGGAAAATTATTGGATGATAGAAGCTGGCTCTTGAACCAAGGTTGGAGAGAAACCTGCAAAGAAAAGCACAAACTTACAAAGAACAACTGAAATGAGAATCTGAATAAAATGTACTCTAAACATCCCCTTAAAACCAAGAGCAGCTACATGTGAAGTAATGAATGTGATCAACATTATAATTTTTGGCTTGCTCACAGTTTGCTCTACATCCTAGGACAGCAATTTTGTAGCTGTAGGCTGCAGTACCAGAACAGAGCTGCCCCTGTTACTGCTCTGCAGGTGGCTTTTATAATTTGTGCAATATCTGAGCCTTGCAAACACTCCTGTTCAAGCTTTGGGAAAACACAAACTTCCCGGGGGTGGAGTTTGCCTTGCATTTTTTGCATTCTATTTGAACCAGTGCCAACTGACTTTTAAATCACATCCTCAAAGTGGTTCAGAATTCTCTTGCAGTTTTTTGTGAGCACCTCCATTTCATGGAGGCTCTTCAAGAATCATTTTTGTGCTTTTTTGTTATACCATGTCACAGGTATGCTGTATTTTGACTTGGCTTTGTAATAGCATCAGAGGGAATTATTTTACCACTTTACCTTCTAAAGAGGTATGTAGGAGTAGTGGAAATTTTTATTCAAACATTTTCCTTTTGTGGATAAATAGTCTTTGAAGCAAGCTTTCTGTGGTACGTCATTTTTGAGTGATAAAGTTTTGATACGTTTTCATGTTAAATGGAAAGATTTTGACAAGTCCCCTTTTCTTAGAAAAACAAATGGGGTGGACTTGGCATGAAGCTAGACTGGCAGAGACTCAAGTCCAATTATCCATGTCTGACTATCTGCCTCAGGTCTTCCAACTACCAGACAAACATTTTAGCCATTTTTCTGTTCTAGAATAGTGTTGTTTTGTTCTCCTTTGCTTTGTTTCCATTTTCTTCTAAAAATATGTCCTTTCCCTGATACATTGAGGGAAGTAAATCGAGAGAAACAACAGTAACTGGTGTGAGATGGAAAACATGCTTATCTGTACATCTGAATAAAAGTGTGGCAGTATATACAAACACCTGTAGTAAGTGGAAAAATATCTCCTCTCATTTTCACATAGCTTTTAGTTCTTTATTGGGGAATGAAATGAAAAAGGGAAAATGGAGAAGGAGCAATAAAAATAACACAAAGCTAAAACCTGATAGAATTCATCTTCTGTAAGCCTTGAAGAACCTCAAACAAATTATTTGGTAGTGTTAGTGCACTTCTAAATTATAAAATGGAAAAAAAATTATTTCCAAAAGGCAATTTTTGATTCCTTTCATATGAGCATAGTAGGCTAGTGTGGTTTGTTGCACCATGTCACAATATGAATTTTCCTCTAGTTTATTTAATGTTGCAGAGTGCTCTGTGCTGTCATCTCACTACAAGAAATACATTGAGGTACAGAAAAAACGTGTGGGGCAATAAAGCTGGTAAAGGATCTGGAGCACAAGTTTTCTGTGGAATGGCTGAAGTAGTGGGGGTGTTTATCCTGGAGAAAAAAGGAGCTCATGGGGGACCCTATTGCTTGAGCAATATATATATATTATATATATACACATATTTATGTATATATAATTTTATTTATATATATATTATATACATATTTATGTATATATAATTATCTGAAAGGAGGTTGTAGCCCCCTAGGGGGTTGGCCTGTTCTCTCAGGTAACTGGAAGGACGAGAGGAATGGGTTAAATGGGTTAAAGCTGCACCAAGGGAGGTTTAGACTGGATATCAGGAAAAGCTTCTTCACCAAAAGGATTGTCAGGTATTGGAAGAGGCTGTGCTAGGGAATGGGTGGGTCACAGTCCATGGAGATATTTAAATGACACGTAGATGTGGCACTTACAGACATGGTTTAGGGGTGTGTTTGATAGTGTTGGATTAATGGTTGGACTTGATCTTAGAGGTCTTTTTCAATCAAACCCAATGTATAATTCTATATTAATTCTTAGAGTGCAAACAATGCACTTGAACCATGTTTGAATTTTCTTTTTTAAAGACTGACTCGACTGCTATAGGCAATGTGTATCAAAAGCTAAAGGTGTTTCTCATTCAATAGCAAAATTCTTTCAAAGAGAATGACATTATTGTTCTCTGTGGTAGTGTACAGGCACCATGAGTCTAAGCAGACACAGTGTCAGTTTTGATTTCACTGTTCCTTCATTATTTTTCAATATTTAAGTCAAGATCTCATTGCTGATGAAAGTGAGCATCAAGCAGGGAAATGTCAGGCTTCTAAACTGCTACCTCCCGATGAAGTTTCCTTCCTTTTTGTCTGTCTTGAAGAAAAGAGACTACGTGGAGAGAAGGCTGTTGTGCTGTCAGCTACAAGAGGAGGCTGAGCTCCATGCAGGGTTTCCAGTAGTTTTGCTGCTATTAGGAAGCTTTTGCTAGTCAGGAGGGGAGGTAGACTTGACATCAGGAAAACAGAGCTTTAAAAAATGGAAGAGTAATAAAACTTTGAAAGTTACTTGGATTTCTGGTTCTACAGGGGTAGGATAAGCAGCCAGCATCTGGTAGAAAATATTTAAGAAAGTTTAGGACAAAGGATGTGTTAACGAAAAGAATACTTCTGCTTGTTAAATTACTGTGAATCCTCTGTGGAATATCTTGCTTCCTAATTGTCATCAGATTTATTTTCTCTACCCACATGCTGAAGTAAAGAATCTCACAGTAAATTTGTGGGACCCTTGCTAATATGTGTTAAATGCAAAAGGATATATTTGTCTGAAAAAAAGATCTTGTTTTCTAGATAGTAAAAGTCTGACATCTGTTGTGATTATCTTTGTTTCCTGAGAAAAAGAGTAAGGATTTTTTTCCTCTAGTTGAGAAGCTTCTAAATAACCAGAATTATATATTTTAAATGTTAACCACCCTGTGTTGATAATGACTTTGTGGCATTGCAATCATTGCATTCTGATTCTGTGTCCTGCTCTTGCTGTCAACCTACACTGCCTGGGAGGTGAAGTTTGCTGGCTTAGGTCATCAGTCTCCAGTATTAGAAGAGGAAACCCTATATATATATGTAATACATCAAAGCTTAATAATGAATGACGTTTACAGAAGGATGGTATTTTATACATTTATCAATGTCAGGCAGATAAGTCAGAAACAAATGTCTTTCAGATACTGAAAAAATTACATTTGCTCTTACATGATGGTGGGATTTGGAAACAAAGTGCAGGATTTAGATAAAGGTATAAGCTTAAGAAATGAACCTGAGATTCCAGTATGTTGTTGGACTCGATCTTAGAGGTCTTTTTCAACCAAACCCAATGTATAATTCTGTATTAATTCTTAGAGTACAAATAATACATCTGAATCATGTTTGATTTTTTTTTTTAAAGACTGACTTGACTGCTATAGGCAATGTGTAGCTAAAGCTAAAGGTACTTTTATGTTTATGCTATTGTTTGATATTACATAATTTTTGTGGCCTATGATGGGTCTTCTATGCCTACAACAACACTTAAAAATCTCCACAAGTGCCCACCCAGGTTTCAAGTTCTCAGCTCTGCAGCTGTTTAAATATAAATGGGTGAGGGGAGGGGAAAATAAGTGTATAATAGTGAATACTTTTTCCATGTGAATCCAAATACAAGAGCAAGCATATATGCACACTCTTCTTAACAACTTTTGTTTACTTAGAAACTTTTGGTTTCATTTTCTCTTCCATACTTAGCTGGTTCATTTTCATTTTTGTTCTTTTCCTAAACATATGCACTTTCTGTACTTCAGAAACTGATGTTGAATCTTTGATAATCTGCTTCTGTCTGTTATGACCAGAGCCTGAATAATCAATGAATGAATTTGATAAATTCTTCTGTATATATTGAAGCAGTAGATATTAACCAGAATATAATTTCTTATGAGTAAGATAATATTAGTATTCTGTCAGTCATTTCATGTTCCATGCATGTTTAGAATTTCATATCAAAAGAGAGAACAGCCATCTTAAAAGCAGGATAATTCTTGTTAAAAATCACAAAAGAAGGGATTTAAAGGTTGAAGGTATTGTGAATCTCTTTCATGAAATCTAATAACATGATTATATGGAACTAATAGATAATTTTCTATAACCTCCCTGCAATTTCATTTAAATTTAAATGGGAAAAAAATCTGCACATTTGGTCAAGTTGGTTCCTCCTCTGTTAGTCTGTATTAAAACATAATTCTTTTTAGCAATTTCTCCTAGCTCTTGTTTGCTTATAAGCTGTATTTTGTTTTGCATTCAAAATTCTGTGCTTCAATCTGACTGTGTGTGAGAGACAGATTGAGCACGTTTGAAGACACTTGATAGCGCTGATTTTTGATCTCAGTGATAGATTGTCTTTTCACTAAGCTATGAATGCAATAATCACATTATTCTTAAGTAAGGCACATACTTTAAGTGCAGATGTTCCCATGAAACTTATCAGCATAATAGTCAGAAATTACCTATGGAATTCTGTTTCTAAGAAAGTAGGATATAAGTGTCAAGTAGGTACTGTTTCAAGAAACTGATAATACATAATAAAAAGTTTCTTGTATAAAATGTTAATTAAGTGCTTCTCTTAATATCTTTAAAATGTACTACAGATGTGTGTTATATGTGCATATATTTATATATATGGTATATGAGCATACATATATATGTGATATACTTTGTTAAACTATGAACATTACTGTGTATGAGTTTAAAGTTGAAATCACAATACACAGGAGTTGGTATTGATAGAGCTCTGGATCTGTATTGTATTTGAAAGCTGAAGTTACCGAAATAAATATGAAAGGGAAAGATTAACAGATAAATGTCATATTCAGAAAGAAAAGTTTTGTTGTTCCAGCAGAATTGAATAGAATATGATTTATCCACAATGGGATCAACTTTTTTTTTTGCAACAAATAAGTCAATTCCATTAGCATAGGGAAATAATGAGCAGACTGAGACATTAGAAACACTGATTTGCAGCAATCATTAAACCTGTGGTAGATATTGTCTGTTTGACAGACAATGATTTTTGTTACCTCAAGATGTTTATGAAAATTAGGTTTAGGTAGACTTCATGCAATACTATGTCATTGAGAGTCCAACTTCTCCTCTGCAGAGTTGGAGTATCAAATTTTTAAGACAGAAATATTCTTTCTTGCATTTTGTTCCTAGCATAGTTTACTTTGTGTTGCTTGGTCGGTTGAGCAAATTTGTAGATAATGATTGGAAGATAATTTAAAAAAGGAGAGGCTGAAACATTTTGGCCAGATCTTTCTTGCTATAGATACTATATTGTAGTGTGTTGTTTGTAAGAGTTTTTAGATCTTAAATAATTGTTGGAGATGTATCAAAGATTTATTTGTATTGGTGGTAAATGTATTCCATGGAGCATGAATGACTGTCACCCTTTACCAGGCTGGGAAGACAGCTTAGAACATACCTACTTTCTTGTGTTCCATTACAACAAAAATGTTCAAAAATTTATGTTTTTTCTTAACTATACACGCATGCACAACCTGTGGTTTCACTTCTGTTTCAGTATTGATTCCATTGTTTTACATGCATTTTCACATTCTGAGCATTTTATATATATTTGTCTATATTTAAAATCTGTTAAACAACATATTTTTTGAGGGGTGCTAAAGGAGTTCTGACCTTTTCCAGTTCTTCCATATGTTGAAATTTGAGCACTGGAAATGTCATTTGTGATATAGACTTATATGGATTAAAGTTATCTATAATGAAATTCAGTTCTTGTAGAAAAGTACTCTTTCCTAAAAATCCTTGCCTCTGTCTTTGTGAGGAAACCTGATATTATATTATTACTCATATGAAAACATGTAGTTAGACCAACTGATATGGCACAGCTGAGTCTGAGGCCCTAAAATCAGGGAGTCTTCAGTTTTTCTTGCCAAGAAATAGATGCAAATTTGTGATTACTCTCATCTGATTCTGGAAATGTTCAGTACAGAACAGTACTGATGGGCTGCAAAATCAAATGGACCTTAGTCTAGAGGTATTGTAGAAGATGCTAAAACGAGCAAAAGGGAGAAAGTGAAGTGTAGGAGAGGAAAATATTGGTTGATCCCACAACTCAAAAATGGTTGTAATTATTGTTACTGTCAGAACAAGCAAAAAGCAACACATGGAATACTAGAGATTCAGAAGAATTCTTAAATAAGAAGACTTCAGAGATGTTTTTCATTGCTTTCTCATTTGATACAGGCAGCGGATTAATAGAGCACAATCCTAAATCACAGCTGCAATTGCCATGAAAATGTTGTCAATGAGATTCCATGAGCTTCAGAGCATCTCAGGAGAAAGGGAGATAAACCCGTGTCAGAAGCTGAAGCAGGAATTGGCACAGATTTTCCACCCTTTAGTCATGGATCCACGTGTGCCAAAATGACAATTTGGCTTTTGGTAAATGGCATTTTCTCAGTGTGTCTCCAAAGTGTTTTAATTTGGAGTTCTGCCCTTTAACCACTTGGATGACAAATCCTTTGTCATTTTTCTCAGGGAGAGTTAGGTATGCCACTACCTTGCCCTTTTTTAAAGCCCTGCTGGGCATTTTCTTGAATAGACAGAGGGGAAAAAAGGAACTGCATTATAACACAGTAATCATAATAATTATTAACATAACTATTACTCATTGAAGAGAAAATTTTATAGTAGCAGAGATATGTTTTAATATCAGGTTGCCTACAAGGGCTTAATCCCAGACCAATACTTAATAGAAAGCAACAAGCTGAACATGCTTGTTGGGATTATCCAAAATAACTATAGATTATCTAATTCCATTTTTCCAGTTAACTTATGGAACAAAGTATTATGTCTGAAAACATTTCAAAAGTAGACGGACTGCAGCAATAGCCTCATGTTCAAGAATATATCTTTTTGCCAAAGAGCTCTGGCTAAAGCCCACTAAACTGCCTCCAGACTGCCTAGGACTCTTACATTTGTGGATTTGTTGTTTAAAGGCTTTGTCCATTCTTTTAAGGACTTCCACATGTAGCATAGGTGAAGACTAGAGTCCAGCACCCAAAGCATTCCTTTAATTTTAAAGGAACATGCCAACTTGAATTGATGTGTTTTTATTTGGAATATACTAATGTTTGATAAAGATCCTAGTTCATTTAACTGTTCTGTTGTGCTGTTTCTTTCCAAATAGCAGCTTGACTGACTGAGGAAAGCTCTGCAGTAAGAATTTCTCTGTTTACGAAAATTGTATCTCAAGGTTTAGCAGGTGTAATACAGGTGACAATTCCCCAGATTGTGTTTAAGATTTAGAAAGACCCTAATTTTTTAGGATAGAATATTG